>BPLR01012288.1:0-15521 GCA_021605095.1 Caerostris extrusa | reverse complement strand
CCAGAGCGTCGATTTGTGACTTAAACGCATACTTGCGAATATCTACACAAATAAATTTGCTAGGGCAATGATTTTTAAGGGGGTCGCTTAGGGGCGTGAAACGCTATTGAACGACATCCACATTGTGGCCCTAGCACGTTAATTTCTCCCCATATGGGCAAGGGGTATGTGGGGGAAATGCGCGATCGGACTAGGCGAACGCATGCCCATAACTTCTACAAATAATTTCTCACAGACACGCGGTTGGTACCTATAGATTCGTGGCGTTGTATTACATCCTCTGGAAGCGACAAATAAATTATTCCTATGCAACTTTTTGTGTTTCGGCCAAATGCAGTTTTTGGCCAAATTCGCACCTGAATCTGGCCATAACGCGGCAAATTGAGGTCGCACGCAAAAACGCAGATAGCCGATCGCAATGTATTCATCCGACGCACCTATGTACCAAATTGCAGCCAAATCGGTCGCAATTTACTCTCAAAAACGCTAAAACACGCTTAAAACAGCTCGGAGAGCTCCCACAGCGCGTATTTGTGACTTAAACGCATACTTGCGAATATCTACACAAATAAATTAAGGATTTTCTGGTCTATGGATTTATCGTTCTATCTTCAGCATAGACAACTTAGCTCGTAACCAAACCACGTCCGTAGCTTATCTTCAAGTTGCATGCACCTCCTCGGTACAGCGCTTGCCTTAAGGCATCAAAGGCAATTGTCTAAGTGTTTGACAGTTGCATTAGGAAAAAAATTCCATTCTGATATACCAAATAAAGAGGGATTAACTCTTTCTCTCTGCAACAAGAGCTGCATGGGTGCGAGTCTGTAAGTATCCTCTGGGGCCTGCTGTGCTCCGGGCCCTTTCGGTGTAAGTCGGGCCCCTCGCATTGTTGGGTTTTCAAAGAGATTAGCAGTGGCATTAGCGGTAGCGGATATTGGATTTTCGCAAAGATTTAACTTTGGGGCTCTGCTGAGAGTTGTCTCGCGGTTAAATGGAAAATTGTTTAAGTGGGTCTTATTTCACCAGAGCGTTGGATGGACGTATTTAAGTTGTCTAGTTTTATTCCAGCTGCACTGGATACCGTTTGCCTTGAAAAATTTGCTAATTTCCGGTTACTAAAAATGTAATGCTGACATCCACTTTGAAGTATGAAATCGTTATTTTTTAATTTGTTTTACTTTTTAGAGTTGATTGAATTAATTTTATACTTATAAAAAATAAAATGGATTTATTTTACAATAACTTTTTATAGCTAATCACGATATATATACATACAAATATATATAATCTAATGATACTCTCATAGTTGTCAAATACTCATATAGTTATTTGTAATGCCATAAGCCAGGGCTACAACAACGTTACTCACTTAGCACTACCCAGGGATTGCGTGTAGCTTGAAGACAAGCTACGGAGCTACGCGGAGTAACAATACCTCTCAACGCTACTACGAATCGCTTAAGTGGGTCTTATCTTACCAGAGCGTTGGATGGACGTGTTTAAGTTGGTTGGTTTTATTCCGGTTGCACTGGATTCAGCTGTCTGACTAATTTTGTAGTCAGTATTCTTTATCAAAAATAATATGCAGAGAAAAGTTAATTTAAGAAATTCGGCAAAATACAACTTATAGTATGAAGGACCTGATGGCCGAGTGTCTAAGGCTCTGGCGCTCGGTACCACAGGTTTCGGGATAGAGTTCCGGAAATGCCATGGATGTTTGTAGTGGTTCGGAATCCACTTTAGGCTGTAGATCCCGGTCTCATCTGACCGTAGAGCTACACAGGGCCC
Source organism: Caerostris extrusa (assembly GCA_021605095.1). Classification (NCBI taxonomy): domain Eukaryota; kingdom Metazoa; phylum Arthropoda; class Arachnida; order Araneae; family Araneidae; genus Caerostris; species Caerostris extrusa. The sequence continues at coordinate 13,733 of BPLR01012288.1, read as the reverse complement.
AATCAGACTTCTTCTCACCCACATCGTTTCCCAAACTATGATGAGGCAACTCAGCTCTAGGCATATTGATGTGGTGTGGTGCAGTAGTAGTAGTAGTAGTAGTAGTAGTAGCAGTAGTAGTCATTAGTCACTTCAAACCGTAGATCCCGATTTTATGTGATCGTAGAATGTTGTGGGAGTAGTGTCACTCGCGTAGCCTCTTTAAGCTACACGGTCTCCCCTGGGTCGTGCTAAATGAGTGACAGCGGTGCAGCCGTTGCTTATGGCATAAAGTTTAACTGTCTCTGTATTGCCAGCTGCATTAGAACAGGAACAACTTATAATGTATTTTACTAAACAACAACAGCAACAAAGAAGAAAAAAATAATAAAATTACAGAAATATTAACAACCACAACTACAAAAGAATTAACAATAATAATGCAAAAATACAACTACTTTAAACGTAAGTAAGTATTTGGTTTGGTTTGTCGTTCTGCGGTCATTTAGTGCACACTTTGAGTTTTTACCCCACCAAATCAATCCGCCAAACTGGAAAATTTCGTATAAAAAATCTCATACATTTCTATTGAAACGAACTGCAAGAATCATATATCCAAAAGCACGGGACGTAGAGAATTTATTCAAATATTTCCTACATACTTTTATTTATAATTAATTAAACATAAAAACAAAAAGGTGAACTCTATTAAAATAAACGTCTGATTCTTCATCGAAAATGTCTGATGAATGCAATACATCGACACAATTCTCTTCCCGAAATATTCCTGCTGCATCCAGAAATAGCGTTCCTTCAAAATTCCATCCTGACAGACAGAAGAAAGGGAATTAACTCTTTCTCTCTGCTCTCTCTGCAACAAAAGCTGCTGCATGGGTTGCGAGTCTGTAAGTACCCTCTGCAGCTTGGTGAGCTCAGGGGCCCTTTCGGTGTAAGTCGGGCCCCTGGCATTGTTCGGTTTCCGAAGAGATTAGCGGCGGCATTAGCGGTCGCGGAGATAGGGATTTAACTTCTGGGCTCTGTTGAGAGTTGTCTCACGGTTAAATGGAGAATCGTTTAAGTGGGTCTTATCTTACCAAGGCGTTGGATGGACATGGTTTTATTTCAGTTGCAATGGATTCCACTGTCTCAAAGAGAGACTAATTTCAAAGTTCAGTATTCTTTCCACATCAAAGATAATATGCAGAAAAAGTTCATTTATGGAATTCGGCAAAATACAACTTATAATGTATTTTGTTTCTGGCGCTCAGGGTTACAGATTTCGTGTTTGAGTTCCGGCGATGCCATGGATGCTAGTAGTAATTTTGAATTCAGCTTAAACAGTAAATACCGGTCTAATATGGCTGTAGAACGTTGGGCGCATGGTTGACAACTATCTCGTATAAAATAAAACACCACTTGTCTTAAAGTCTGCCAGCAAGCAGACTTCCTTGCCTCACTATGTTTAACGAACTGTGGGTCCCGGATTCCGAACCACCAATAAACATCCATGCCATCGCAAGGGCTCGAACCTGAAGCCTATAGTAAAACCGGCCAGAGAGCCAGCCAATTGGCCATCAGGTCGACGTAAGCAAAGAGGAATTAAGTACAGAAATAAGTTAATGCTTCAGTGAATTAGTCCATTAGAATTCGTTTATGCAGTCTTTGTTCTGAATTATTTATTCAATATTATAAAAACACTCTAAATACTCTAAAATATTACTAATATATTTTATAAATCACAATGATGCCTTCATAGTTGGAATATTTAGAGCAAATCCGGTCTAATATATTGTATTGGCATGCACATTTAATAAAAAGACCATAGATGTGAATGCCGAAAAAAATATTCAAGTTATTCCGCGAATTGGCCACCTCTGAACTAAATAATTAATCATCAAAATAAAAAGGTGATCTGTATTAAGAAAAAAAGTCTGATTCTTCGTGGAAATGTCTGATTAATACAATACATCAATGAAATTCTCCTCCCGAAATATTCCTGCTGCATTCCAGAAATAGCGTCCATTCCAAATTATAGTCTGATAGACAGAAGAAAGAGGGATTAACTCTTTCTCTCTGCAACAAAAGCTGCATGGGGTGCGAGTCTGTAGCATCCTCTGGGGCCAGCTGAGCTCGGGCCCTTTCGGTGTAAGTCGGGCCCCTGGCATTGTTCGGTCTCAAAGAGATTAGCGGTGGCATTAGCGGTAGCGGAGATTGGATTTTCGCAAAGATTTAACTTTGGTTCTCTGTTGGGAGTTGGCTTACGGTTAAATGGAGAATCGTTTAAGTGGGTCTTATCTCACCAGAGCGTTGGATGGACGTGGTGTAATTCCAGTTGCACTGGAGTCAACTGTCGAAAGAAAGATTAATTTTAAAGTTCAGTATTCTTTTCACATCAAAGATAATATACAGTGAAAAGTTAATTTAAGAGATTCGGTAAATTACAGCTTATAATGTATTTTTGTTAAACAAGAGCATCAACAAAGAAAAAAAAAACCAATAAAACTACAGAAATATTAACAATAACACTGCAAAAATTCCATGGACTTTAAATATAAGTGAGAATTTGGTTTGGTTTGGCTTGTCGCTCTACAATTAATTAAGATTACAATTAACTGAATTAGGCTTATTGTAATAATTGACTGTCTACTAATTAGATTGGGACCTTCAGTTTAACGTGGATTCAAAATCACCAAAAACATTCATGCCACCGCCAGAATTCGAACCTGAAGCCTGGTATACCAAGGCCAGAGCGCTATCCAATTGCCCATCAGGCCACCAAAATGAGGAAGATTTAAGTATATACTTCCAAGTCATTCAATAGTTGTGACACTGTTAGTGGAACATAAGGTTTAAAGTGAATTCCGAATTACTACAAACATCCATAGCTTCACCGGAACTTGAACTCGAAACGTATGGCACCGAGTGCCAGAGCGCTATTCACTCGGTCATCAAGCCCTTTTATATATGTAGCATTTCAAAATAAGCAGAAGATTTTTTATTTTTAAGAGCTTAAATTTATCTTTTATTTATTATTCATTAATTATTAATTTATCATATATTAATTTCCTGTTATTCATATATCTTACTGTACAAAATAACTAAAGTGTTTCGTAAATATTTATAAAATGCTATAGTTGGAATATTTAGAACAAGTATGGTCTAATATATTGTATTGCTATACAATTTATTAATAAATGCCCTAGACATAAATGTATGATTAATGGTTTATTGAATTATGCAGTCAATGCACCATATTGATTATTCAATAATGCACCGTTCCTTTATTATTTTTGCATTGCCTGTCTTTCCTTTCTTCTTGACAGATCACCAAATGCATAGCAAATGGGGAAGCAAAATTACATTTAATAGCTGGATTCCTAATGATAAAAGTGGATATCAGATTTTATATTTGATCACGAATCCTTTCATCATAGACAAATTTCGTTAATCACCAATAATCTGTCGTACAGTCTTTAAACGTAAACCATTGAAATGAAAACTCTTAAAAATGCAATTTTTTCCACCTTTCTCATGCAGCTGCCAAACACAGACAGCTTGGTCTTTGGATGCTTTAATGAAAGTGCTGCACAGACGTACTCACTTTGCATTACCCAGGGGCGCGTGTAACTTGAAGATAAGCCACGGACGCGGAGTAACAATGCCCCCGCAACGCTCAACGATCCTATTAGACCGGGACCTACCGGGATTCCGAACCACTACAAACAATCATGGCACCGCCGGGACTCGAACCCGAAACCTGTGGTACCGAGCGCCAGAGCGCTAGCCACTCGGCCATTCAGACCCCTTAAAAATGCAGTAAAAGTGAAATCAAAAAACAAATGTTCTCGTTTATCGTTGATTTCTATTAATTGAATAATATTTCATTGCAGTTATTTAATAATTAAATAATTGATTGCCCGACTCTTGGTTCACTGACAATATGCGCTGCTCGTGAGCATTAGGAATACTACTATTACACCACACTACATCACTTGTAGTGTAGTGTAGTGCCCCTTTTTACAGTTTGGGAATGATGGGGGTGAGAAGAAGTCTGAATGGGCCCTGTGATGCTCTACAGTCATATGAGACCGGGACCTACAGCTTAAAGTGGATTCCGAACCGCTACGAACATCGAGACATCGGTACCATCGAGACTCGAACCCGAAACCCGTGGCATCGAGCGCTTATTCGATTCTTGTTTATTTAACATTTCTTCTTCTTCTGTGTGGCGCAGCAGCCTTGGCGGGCCAAAGCCGTCTGCCTACTGGTAGATATAGAAACAGATGTTTACTTTTTACGGGTAGGATTGTCAATCCAACGGCACATTGAACACTACAGTTCATTTAATGTGCAACTCATGCCAAATACGTTGTCATTTCCATTCAAAATATCACCGGCAACCGAATTCACTTTCTTTATGCCGCTTACAGTGCCATCTATTAATACACTTTGGAACTTCTTTTGGATGTCATACCGTTTCACCCCTTATGCAAGTATCTTCAGTTCAAATTTGAACTCATTGTGACGAAGTGGTTCGTTTTTTACAGCATTTTGAAAGTCGGACTTTAGTAATAATCACCCTGTATAAAATAACATTGAACTTTCCTGTATCCGTCGATGTGGGATGCCATCATTTCTCCGTTCATTGTGAATAAAAATTTAAAATCTTCTCCTACATTTTGAATAACCCTGCACTTAAAAATTCGAATTCGTAGACTAAACTAATGCAAACATCGTCATTCAGTCACAGTTTATCTTTTAACGAATCTCGAATCCTTCATGAAAATGATGATGATAATGAATAGAAATTCACTAAACCCATCCATTCATGTTTGATGGAATACAAAGCGTGAATTTCTAAGCATTTCCACTGCTCTGAAGGATCGTTTCCTCGGTCGGACTCGAATTGCTGCTCCTCGCATAATTAATGATGCAACTTTCTCCGCGGGAAAACGAAACAGTTCTCTAATGGAAGTGAGTGGAGAATGAATTTCAACAAATCATTGGATTCGTCTCCAGATTTGAAGTTCTATCAAATAGGAAAGAATGAAATACGATGTCAGGAAAAATTAGGTTTTGGCCACGTAAAGTTTCTTTACTACTTTACAACATAAAGTGCCTTTATTACTTTACAACATAAAGTGTATTTATTACTTTACAACATAAAGTGTCTTTACTACTTTTCAACATAAAGTGTCTTTACTACTTTACTTTACCACGTAAAGTTTCTTTACTACTTTACCACGTAAAGTTTCTTTACTACATTACCACGTAAAGTTTCTTTACTACTTTACTTTACTTCGTAAAGTTTCTTTACTATTTCACCACGTAAAATTTCTTTTTACTACTCTACCCCGTAAAGTGTATTTTCTACTTCTTTCTATCACATAAAGTTTCTTTTTATTTTACAGTTTTCTTTACCACCCCGTAAAGTTTTTACTACTTTACTTTATTCTATCACGTAAAATTTCTTTACTATTTTATTTTATCACGTAAAATTTCTTTTTACTACTCTACCCCGTAAAGTGTCTTTACTACTTTACCACGTAAAGTTTCTTTACTACTTTAAGATTGTAAAGTTACTTTATTAACTCCCTGGACTTAGTTTTCTCCATATATGTGCCACGAGCAACCCACGGATATGCATTGAGAAGTGGACATTGTGGTGTATTGGTAGGTTTCATGTTCCACTTATGTAATACCAACAGGGGATAAAGGGACGACATTGCCTTTTAGGATTCGACTACCTTTTGTGCGACATATATGCAGAAACTTCGAAACCTCCCACCAGTCAACCTGATTGTCGATACGAGCACAAATGTCTCTTTCTAGGAGTTGTGGGTGGTTTAAACAAAGTACTTTGGCTGCGGAGCATCCACACTTTTATCTTGATGTTGGAGAAGCGTTGCTTTAGGTCAATGCCCATTGAAATTTCATGCCATGCATTTTATATCTAGAAATATATAATTAGTAAAAAACAAAAGAGAAGGTAATGAAATGAGAAGAAACTGTTCCGTTAGAATGAGGACCAGGTCTTGCAGTAATGGCATTTCAGATAAAGGAATGAGGGGGAAAAACAATGGATTATTATGTTAAGATCAGTGCGCGGTCTTTTTCTATTTTTAAGCAAAGAACTATCATACCTAGGAAGAGAATTTAAAACCGAATTTCAAGTGTGAGGAAGATTATTGTAGAAATTTTTAGCATAAATTGGCCAATGTTTGGGAAGTGAAGCGATTGTCTAAAATCCTGATTCCTGAAGTACTAAGGTGAGTGGGTGATCATCCGAAGGATTTTTTCCAAGTTACCTTTTGCTGCGGAGCCCCAAACTGGACTTGTATAAGTAATCATGGGACGCATGTAATATATGTAAATAAGCATTTTGTTATGTAGTGACAGGTTAGAGCAGGGGTCTCAAACTACTGCCCGCGGACCAAATCCGGCCCGCCAGTGTCATCAATACGGCCCGCGACGGCGAAATAGCTTATTGTTGCTGTAATAAGTTGGATTAAAAAATACAGAATGATAATAACTCGGTTTTATTTACTTGCTAGGTAAAGCTTAATGACAAGCATAATACGCAGAAAATTTCACTTAAGCATAACAATTAACTGAAAATTATAGATAATGGCAGAAAAATTAAAATGATTTTGGCCCTTGGTACTTACTGGAGTAAACATTATGGCCCTAAGGCTGAAAAGTTTGGAGACCCCGCCAACATAATAATAATTAATTTTTTTGTTTAATACAATAAATCAATGACGTGATATTACGAAAAATTATTTTTTATTATTTACTGAGTTAACAATAAACACAAATATGCATAAAATTGCAAAACAATATTGAATCTTCTGGTTAAGAGTACTTAATTATTAGATTAGCTAATTTGAATCTTAACCATCTTGCGCACGTTAATACGAATTAGGCATTCATTATTTTTTAATACAAAATTATTTTTAACAGCATGGCTGAAAAAAGAAAATCAACAATAAAACTACCCATTCACAATCCGATATGAAAACGATGCATACATTTCTCAGCCAGACCGCTTCTCCGTTGCCATGGGTGACGCTCGAATTGCTGTTCTCGATATAATTAATGACGCTGCTTTCTCCCAAGGAAACGAAACAGTTCTCCAGAGGAAGTGGGAAATGGATTTTGACAAATGGTGAGTCCGTATTTTCGAAAAACGGGAGCCCCCAACCAATAGAAGAAGAGAAAAAAAATAATGTCTCGGGCAGGCGGTAGTGATAAAATTCTTCCAGAAGTCGAGATGCGTGATTATAGGAATTTATGGGGCTTTATGGGACTTTTTTCCCTACGCTCTTTTTCTCTGTAGGGATTATTTATTTTTCGTGCACTTATTCCTTTTTTTTTTGTGCGTGGAAATCATTTTGGGGAATATGAGTTTTGGTTTTATTAACGTTCATATTCGAAATAGGCTGTTTATTTCGGTTATTTATCACATAGCTTTTGGAAACGTAATTACGTTTTTGAATATATATATATATACATTAAAAAAATCAGAAAATCTAAGTCGAAATAGGAAAAAAAAAAAGTTTGGAAAACTATTTAATATGTATGAAGCAATATGAGAAAAATATTATTTTGAGATTGGAATCGGTTTTGCAATAAAGAAAAAAAGTAAGAACAAAGTACTATCGTCTCGTCTTTTCAAAATTCAAGATGGTTGTATTAAACAGAGAGTTAAATTTTTACGTCTTTGCATGTTGATTTTTTGTCATATATTTTTTTTTTTTTTGTCAAATATATTTTATTTTTTTTTTGTCATATTTATTTTTTTTTTTTTTTTTGACATATTTTTATTTATTTTTTTTTCATATTTATTTTTATTTATTTTTGTCATATTTATTTTATTTTTTTTTTTGTCATGTTCATTTTATTTTTTTGTCATATTTATTTTTTTTTTTTTTTGTCATGTTTATTTTATTTTTTTTGTCATATTTATTTTATTTTTTTTTTGTCATATATATTTTGTTATTTCTTAAAACATATCTCTTTTTATTTGATTACATATTTATAGGACTCCATTTTTTTTGTTTTTGAATTTTTATGCCATGAAGTTAATCTAAATTGTACCGTTTTTTAAATAGTTATCAAAAGTTGGATAAAATAAGTAATTAAGCTAATGAAAAACTAAATAAGTTAAAAGAAAAAGATTTATTGAATTTTTGGAGGACTTAATGTATTTTAAATTTGAGATTTATTCAATAAGATTTTATAACCAATCATCGTACGATTTTATTAATTATTAATGCAACAATTAATTAAAAATTAAAAATACTACCTTTGATGCTGTTAACAACAAAATGTTAATTAAATTGGAATAATATTATGTGACTTCAAATAAAAAATAATTTTTATATCGGTGAAAATTTGAAGAGTATTTTTGCTTTTTTCCTTTCATTTACAATAATAAGTTTACATATTTTAAATTGATACATAATTTAACCATAGACAATTTTTTTTTCATTTAATTTAAAAGCAAATATTTTGAATGTAATCAAATCTATGTTATCATCATCATCAGTGGCGCAACAGCCCCATGGTGGAAACAAGGCCGTCTGACTACTGGCAGATTTCGAGACTGGAGATGTTCTCTCTTTACGGGTAGGGTTGTTTATTTCGGTTATTTATTTGGAAACCTAATTACGTTTTTGGAAGCATATATATATATATGCATTAAAAAAAAATCAGAAGATCTAAGTCAGTCGAAATAGGAAGAAGAAGGTTTGGAAAACCATTTAATATATATGATGCAATATGAGAAAAATATTATTTTGAGATTGGAATCGGTTTTTGCAATAATGAAAAAATAAGAACAAAGTGAAATCACCTCGCCTTTTCAAAATTCAAGATGGTTGTATTAAACATGAAGTTGAATTTTTGCAAGATGATATTTGTTGTTATATTTTAAAACAATTATCTTTTTATTTGATTAAATATTTATAGGCCTACATTTTTATACCAGAAAGTTAATCTAAATGGTAACTTTTTTTTTAATTAATTATCAAAAGTTGGATAAAATATGTAATTAAGCTAATGAAAAACTAAATAAATTAAAATAAAATGATTTATTGAATTTTATAATCAATTATTAATTATGAAAGTAACAATAGAACGATTTTAATGTATATATATTAAAAAAATCAGATAATCTAAGTCGAAAGAGAAAATGTTTGAAAACTATTTAATATGTATGATGCAATATGAGAAAAATAATATTTTGAGATGAAAATCGTTTTGTTATAAAGAAAATAAATAAGAACAAAATACTATCTCTTTGTCTTTTCAAAATTCAAAATGGTTGTATTTAAACATCAAGTTGAATTTTTGCAAGTTGATTTTTTTTTGTCATATTCAAAATATTTCTTTGTTTATTTGATTAAATATTTATATGATTTCCTTTTTTCGTTTTTGAATTTTTATACCATAAAGTTAATCTAAATTGTAAAGTTTTTTTCTAATGATTCAAAAGTTGGATAAAATATGTAATTAAGCTAATGAAAAACTAAATCAATTAAAATAATGAATGAATTTCTGAATGACTTACTGTATTTTAAATTTTTAGATTTATTCACTAAGATTTTATTACTAAGTATTTTTATTAAATATCAATGTAACAATATAACAATCTTTATATATATATACATTAAAAAAATCAAAGAATATAAGTCGAAAAAAAAAATGATTTGAAAAACTATTTATTATGTATGATGCAATATGAGAAAAATAACATTTTGAGATGAGAATCGTTTTTGCTGTAAAAGGAAAAAATAAGAACAAAATATTATCACTTCGTCTTTTCAAAATTCAAAATGGTTTGAAAATCAAGTTGAATTTTTTGCGTCTTTATGGATTTTTTTTTGTCATATTTATTTAATTTATTTTTCAGAAAAATTCATATTTATTTACTTTTCAGATTTTATTTATATATTTTTTGCAGAAAATCTAAGTCGAAATATAAAGAAAATGATGTGAAAACTATTTAATATGTTTGATTTCAATATAAGAAAATGGTTGTATTAAACATCATGTTGAATTTTTGCCTTTGCAAATTGAATTTTTTTTTTTTTTGTCATATTTATTTTTTTGTCAAATTTATTTTATTTTTTTTTTTTGTCATATTTATTTATTTTTTGTCATTTTTTTTTTATTTTTTTTGTCATATTGATTTTGTCATTTTTAAAACATTTCTCTTTTATTTGATTAAATATTTATAGGACACCATATTTTTTTGTTTTTGTTTTTGAATTTTTTTATACAATAAAGTTAATCTAAATTATAACATCATTTAAATAATTATCAAAATTTCAATAATATACGTAATTAAGCTAATGAAAAATTAAATAAATTAAAATAAAATGATTTATTGAATTTATGAATGACTTTATGTATTCTAAATTTGAGATTTATTCAATAAGATTTTATAACCAATTATTGCAGTATTTTATTAATTATCAATGTAATAATATAACAATTTTAATGTATATGACTAAAATAAGTTAAAATAAAATGACTCCTTGTATTTATGAATGATTTAATTTATTTTTAAATTTGAGATCTACTTAGTAAGATTTAATAATCAATTATAGTAGGATTTTATTAATTGTTAATGTAACAATTATTGAAAAAAAATTCAAAAATAGTACCTTTAATGCTATTAATAACAAAATTTTAATTAAACTTGAATAATATTATGTGATTATTATTAAAATTATTTTTTATTTGAATAATATTATTATTAAAATAATAATTTTTATATCTGTGAAAAATTTGATTTTTAAAGAATATTTTTACTTTTTTTTCCGTTTATTTATAATAATAAATATTTACAAAGTTTACAACATTTTAGTTTACTACATAATTTAACCGTAGAAAATTATGTTATATATTTCATTTAGAAGCAAACACTTTGATTGTAATCAAATCTATGTCAATTTCTTGATCATCAAAAAACATTGATCATTTGTTTTCTATCATACATGCTATTCTACACATATTGAAAATTTTTTTCGTCAATAAAACCAATTGAAAAAAAGAAAGCCATTTCTAATTTTTTTATTCTAATATGAATAAATTGAAAGTAAATATTTTAGGAATAAATAAGAATATATTTTTAAACAAAAATTTCTGCTTTAAAATTTCTATTTTCCTTTCTTTTAATATATAACGAATAAATTGAAAGTAAATATTTTCAAATGGAAACCAAATTCTGATATAAATTTCCTGCACAAGCTTTTCTGTTTCGTTATTATCCTACGTAATTCCATTACTGTTCTAAATTTTGAACCACAAATCCATCTGTCATTTATATTGAATCAGAAAGAGTTCGAATTTGCAGACTATTCAAAATCTGACTTGATGTGAAATAACTTTTATTCAGTAGACCTGTCTAAAATAATAACAATTTGAATGATGCAAATAAAAATTGAGGGGAAAAAAAACATTAGCATTTATAAAAGCATCATTAACTTAAAAAGTATGCAGTAATGGCCAAAAAAAAAAAAAGTTAAAGAAAATAGAAAGTACTTTAGAATTTTTCATATATGTAGCTTTTAAAATGAATATGATGATTTATTTTTTAATATAAATTAAATTTTACATTTATATATTGTAGTGTAGAGAGTTTTAAAGTTGGAAATTAATGAAATTTAATAATACATTTAAAATACATTAAAATTATTGTCACTAAGTGTTACAAATATCCCATACTTAATCAATTAACATGTGCCCCTAAAAGTTACAAAAGTACTAAAATTATTGAACATTAGGTGCCACTAAGTGTGATAAAAGTCCCAAAATTATCCCAATTAACGTGTCACTATGTATTACAAAAGTCCCAAATTATTCAATTAATATTGTCACATGTTACAAAAGTCACAAAATTATTCAATTAACATGCCTCACTAAGCATTACAGAAGTCCCAAAATTATTCAATTAACATTAAGTGTCACTAAGCATTACAGAAGTCTCAAAATTATTTCCAGAGATACTAAGCGTCACAGAAAGTTATTAAATTATTCCAAGTGCCCCATAATTATTTTTAAGCTACTTATATTCTCTCCTATAGCAATCGACAAAAAAATGAATTTCAAAAAAGTAATATACAGTTCATGACAGCCATACAGCATGTACTCTTCATCAGTACTTCATGAACTACCTCTTACTTCATTTACTACCTCTTACTTTATTTATTACCTCATCATGACATCAACAGAGATTTCACTTGAAGCCACATACTAATATTGCTTTCTGCTATTATCTTTGTGTACATTCTAGTTTACAGGCAATTACTTTCTACACCAAGAACCAACAGCATTCAGTATAGTTCCGTTCGTAAAAAAATATGCTTTCATTGAACCCTACTGTACAATTTTATCCTATTCAGTTGGAGCCAGCACAGTTATAAATGCTGCAACAAGCATGTACAGAAAAAACATGCTTTCATTGACCATTACTGTAAAATTTCGTCTATTCGGTTGACGCCAGCACGGTTATAAATGCTGCAGCAAGCATATATAGAAAAAAACAGGCTTTCATTGACCATTACAGCACAGCATAATTTTATCTATCCTGTTGGAGCCAGCACAGTTATAAATGATGCAACAAGTATACTACTGTGCCGAGCAGGTATGGTCGACCAGAGGGCTCTTCGTCTGCAACGCGTTTTCTGCCTTCTTTAAACTGTTTATACCACTTTAAACATTTCTTTCCTATATAGTTTGCTCACCGTATGCCTTCTGCAGCTTACATTCTATACGAGTTTTCCGCAAAACATAGCAAATTGAATGCAAGTTCCTTGTTGAATGAATTCAGACATTTCAAAAAACTGCCGGAATCAGTTTTAGCATCATCGCAAAGCCAAGCGTAACTCAGACACTAGCGAATATTTCGAGGTCAACATTCAGTTTAGCGTTTGAGCTACAGCTTAGTTTACGGTGGATGTCAGACGTGCAAAATTTCACAGACATGATGTCCAGACACTTGAGTGCCAGCAACTTTAAAAAAGAAAGAAAGAAAAACTGAAATTCCACAAGCGGAATATTAAATCTAGAAAATATGGTCCTATATTTTGGACGCAGTAGTGACAGCACATAATTTCATTGACCATTTACAGCATAATTTTATCCTATTCAGTTGAAGCCAGCACAGTTAAGCAAATGCTGCAACAATCATATACAGAAAGTGTCTAATTTTTGCAGAAGGGGAATCACTTATCTCGCAACTGAAACAGAAGAAATTAAATCTTCCATTTTGGCAATCAGTGTGTGACCCAATGGAGGGTTTTGTATCTCACTTTCATTAAGCTGTTCCCATTTTTGAGAAACGCGATCGTAATCTGCTGCCCCATCCAGATTTGGCTCAAATGGTCAATGAGGGCACAAATAATGGCTGCGCGCCAGTTAAGCGGGCAGGGGCGCAATTTGGCGATCAATCAATTATGCTGTCCGGGAAGGGCTGACATCCGCAACTGGATTCCCGAGAGCGATCTTTGTGCTTCAGAGTGATCAAGTCGGGTAACTTTTTCGGGGTGAGGGGGTAGGGAGAGATTAACATAATCAAGACTCTGCTAGAACAGGGAATTATAAAGTACTACAGTTGCACTTCAACTTGCGAATTACTAATCACAGTTCTGAGACTATATCACTAAGACAATGAAGGAAGACTATGCTCAACACATATATTACTGGCCAAAAAGTAACACCAATTATTTTTAGCAATACGTAAC
>BPLR01012287.1:0-50434 GCA_021605095.1 Caerostris extrusa | reverse complement strand
TTTTAACTTTCTAAGTGATTGCCAAATTAAATCTCTCCTCTTTAAAAAACAAAAACTCCAACCCCAAAACTCACCAGTATTAACAGTAATAACACGACTCCACAATTTTGGTTTGAACTGCGCTTTTAATAATCTTTCACCAAGCATTAAAGAAGTAATAAAGCCATCTCCAACACCCACCCTATTTGTTGCAAGGAAAAATTAAAAGAAACCAAAAACTTCCAGATCCAATCGCATTGTTTCTACAATGGCAGCATCTGGCCCCAAACAATTATTAAACACAGTGCAGCAGCGGAGACATCGCTTGATGGTGAAGAAAGGAGCTTCTTCTACCTCGATGGACTGATAACGGGAACCCATTTAAATGGAACGAGGACTCTTAACGGAGTTTCAAGTTCCCGTTACCTCCCGCAACAGACTTGGCTTTAATGCAGTTATGGGCTCGACGCACGGATGCACGCGGAGGTTGATGAATCGGGTTTATTTCGGAGCAAGTGCATTGCGGAGTGCGAAAGAGTGGCGAGGAGTGTTATTGCGTTATTTGCATCGGATGGAAATGGAGATTTGGGGGTTCTGTCAGTCTGAGGTGGGTTTAATTTCGTTATTTGTTATTGGCTGCGTGTAGATGGCCATTTTTTTTTTTAAATTCTGCTATTGTCTTTAAAATATTATTTCATTTAAATATAATAAACCAGGGCCAGCCAATGTTTTTGTAAGGCCCACTTAACCATACATCTGTTTTATTTGATAAATATAATCGATAATTTTTTTTTTTTTAATTTTTCACATTTTGAGAAAAGGATTATGAGGATAAATCCAGCTTTATATTAAATAAAAAGTAAACGCTTAAACATTAGAAATTTTTTTTTATATTTTAGTGTAGAATAGACAAACTGGGTTAACTAGATCGGTCTAACCTATTATCCACGTATTTTTTTTTTTTACTACAATTATTGCAAAAATTATGTTCCTTTTAAACCCGACTCATGCCTCAGTGGCAATGCGCGCCACTGGTGAGCACTAGAGTGGTGGTTTAATCCACTGACGGCTTTGTTGTGGATACCGATTAAAAACAAGGAGATTCTATGTTCAGCATCTGACTTACAAATCGCACTAACTGGTGTGAGTTTCCGTATTTTCTCCCATACGATCCGCTAATGCGCCGTAGTTACCCTTAAAAGACCTCCTTCCTTATCTCCTACTTCAGCAACTCAGCCTCTTGAACTTCAACAAGTCAGATTTCCACCTACAGATGCTCCATCACAAAAGAAACTGCCCATCTTCCCTCCTTTAATGAGACCATACGGGTTCTTGGTCTAGATGTTGCTGTCTACCAAGTAGAATTTAAAAAAAAATATTTATATTTTATAAGTGAGCATCCATTTGCGATATTGGCATAAAATATTTGTCTCGATAAATCACATAAAAATAAAAATGAAATATAATATGAAAAACTACTTTTTAAACTTTCAAAATGTGATTGCAAAATTAAATCTCTTCTCTTTAAAAAAAAAAACTCCTTCCTGAAAACTCACCAGTGTTAACAGTAATAACATGACTCTACAATTTTGGCTTGAACTGTGCTTTTAATAATCTTCCACCAAGCATTAAAGAAATAATAAAGCCATCTCCAACACCCACCCTATTTGTTGCAAAATACAAAATTAAAAGAAACGAAAAACTTCCAGATCCCATCCCTATGTTTCTACCATGGCAGCATATGTCCCCCAAACAATTATTGAACACAGTGCAGCGCGGAGACATCGCTGGATGGCGAAGAAAGGAGCTTCTTCCACCTCGATGGACTGATAACGGGAACCAATTTAAATGGAACGAGGACTCTTAACGGAGTTTCAAGTTCCCGTTACCTCTCCCCGCAACCGACTTGGCTTTAATGCAGTTATTGGCTCGACGCACGGATGCACGCGGAGGTTGATGAATCGGGTTTATTTCAGAGCAAGTGCATTGCGGAGTACGAAAGAGTGACGAGAAGTGTTATTGCGTTATTTGCGTCAGATGGAAATGGAGATTTTGGGGTTCTGTAGTCTGAGTGGGTTTAATTTCGTTATTTGTTATTGATGCGTGTAGATTGCCATTTTTTTTGTGAGTCTGCCATTGACTTTAAAATTGTATTTCATTTAAATGTACTTTACAACAGATAAATAAAGCAAGGCCATCTAATGTTTTTTAGTGCGGCGTGACTAATAATATGTCTATTTTGTTTATTAAATATAATCGGTATTTTTTTATTATATTTTTTTCAGATTTTGATGAAGTTTTCGGATTTTGAAGATAAATAGAGCTTTATATTAATTAAAAAAGAAAACGTTTAAATATTAGAAAATATTCAATGTTTTATATTTTAATGCATACTAAACGAACTAAGTTAACTATCTTATGAGATCGATCTAACCTAGCATCCATGTATTTTTTACTATAATTATTGCTAAAGTATGTTCCGTTTCAGCCCGACTCGTGTCTCAGTGGCAACGCGCGCCGCGCTACTGGTGAGCATTAAGGGTGAGGTTTAATCCGCTGGCGGCTTTGTTGTAGACACTGTTTCGAAAGACCAGGAGGCCAGATTTTCCTTTGTGACGTTCAACATCTGGCGTCGTTAATTTGGGCTACATGGTGGAGTTTTCTGGTGTTTTTCCCCATACGATATACAAAAGCGGGGTACCTGGTGATAGTTTCTGGTTTTTCGCCCAAAATTAAACGCAAATGCGGGTAGTTCACCCAAATGTCCTCCCAGAAGGCACTGTCCTGTTTGTTCAGCGATACGGAGCCAAGTCAGATTTCTACTTACGAATACTCCATCACAAAAGAAGCTGCCCCTTTTCCGTCCTTCCATGAGTCTAGGGTCGTTGCTGTCTCCCAAAGTAGAATTTAAAAAAATAAAAAAAATATTTATATTTTATAAATGAGTATCCATTTGCTGAGTTGACTTAAAACTTTTGTCTCGATAAATCACATAAAAATAAAAAATGAAATGTAATTAAAATATTAAAAATTACTTTTTAACTGTCCATAAGTCGTTGCAAAATTAAATGTCTTCTCCTCAAAAAAAAAAAAATCAAAACTCCAACCCCGAAACTCACCAGTATCAACAGTAATAACACGATTCCACTATTTTGGCTTGAACTCTGCTTTTAATAATCTTCCAACCAAGCATTGAAGAAGTAATAAAGCCATCTCCAACACCCACCCTATTTGTTGCGTAGGAAAAATTAAAAGAAACAAAAACTTCTAGAATCCCTACCCATTGTTTCTAGAATGGTAGCAAATGTCCCCAAACAATTATTAAACACAGTGCAACAGCGGAGACATCGCTTGATGGTGAAGAAAGGAGCTTCTTCGACCTCGATGGACTGATAACGGGAACCCATTTAAATGGAACGAGGACTCTTAACGGAGTTTCGAGTTCCCGTCACCTCTCCCCGCAACCGACTTGGCTTTAATGCAGTTAGTGGCTCGACGCACGGATGCACGCGGAGGTTGATCAATCGGGTTTATTTCGGAGCAAGTGCATTGTGGAGTGCAGAAGAGTGGCGAGAAGTGTTATTGCGTTATTTGCATCAGATGGAAATGGAATTTTGGGGTTCTGCAGTCTGAGTGGGTTTAATTTCGTTATTTGTTATTGGCTGCATGTAGATTGCCATTTTTTTAAGATTCTGCCATTGTCTTTAAAATGGTATTTCATTTAAATCGCCTAAAAACTTATAGCCAATTTTTTTTAAGGCCCAAACATACCTGGATTTTTTTGATTTTTATTTTTGTTATTTTTCACATTTTGATAAAGGTTACCGATTACGAGGATAAATACAGCTTTATTTTAATTAAAAAGTTAACGCTTAAACATTAGAAAATATTCAATGTTTTATATTTTAATTCAATACCACAAACTAGGTTAATTACATTATGAGATCGATCTAACTAGTATCCACGTATTTGTTTACTATAATTATTGCTAAAAGTATGTTCCGTTTAAGCCCGACTCGTGTTTCAGTGGCTGGTGTGAGCACTAATCCGCTGATGTTCAATCCACTGGCGGCTGTGTTGTGGACACTGTTTCAAAAACAAGGAGACTCGATAGCATTTGGGCTGTTCAGCATGTTGCCGCGTTAATAGAACTACATGGAGGGAATTTTCAGGGGTTTTCTCCCAAAATTAACACAAATGCGGGGTAGTTACCCCTTAAAACTCCTCCCGGAAATCACTGCCCTTCTTCAGCGACTCGGAGGCAACAAGTCAGATTTCTACCTACGGATGCTCCATCACAAAAGAAACTGCTCCTCTTCCTTCCTTCCATGAGAATATACAGGTTTATTGGTCTATAGATGCTGTCTACCAAGTAGAATTTAAAAAATATATATATTTATATTTTATAAGTGAGCATCCATTTGCTGAATTGACTTAAAACTTTTTGTCTTGATAAAACACATAAAAAAATAAAAATGAAATGTAATTAAAATTACTTTTAACTTTCCATAAGGAGTTGTAAAATTAAATCTCTCCCTCTTTAAAAAAAAAAAACTCCAATCCCCAAAACTCACCAGTGTCGACAATAATAACATGAATCCATTATTTTGGCCTGAACTCTGCTTTTAATAATCTTCCACCAAGCATTAAAGAAGTAATAAAGCTATTTCCCCAACACCCACCCTATTTGTTGCGAAGACAAAATTAAAAAAAACCAAAAACTTCCAGATCCATCGCATTGTTTCCACAATGGCAACATCTGTCCCCAAACATTTATTAAACACGGTGTAGCAGCGGAGACATTGCTCGATGGGTGAAGAAAGGAGCATCTTCTTCTACCTGGATTCATCAACCTCCGCATGCATCCGGGCGTCTAGCCCATAACTACATTAAAGCCAATCGGGTTGCGGGGAGGTAACGGGAACTCGAAACTCCGTTAAGAGTCACTCGTTCCCGTTATCAGTCCATCGAGGTAGAAGAAGCTCCTTTCTTCACCATCGAGCGATGTCTCCGCTGCTGCACCGAGTTTAACAATTGTTCGGGACAAATGCTGCCATGGTTGAAACACTGGAAGGGGATCTGGAAGTTTTTCGTTTCTTTTCATTTTATCTTCACAACAAATAGGGTGGGTGTTGGGAAATGGGTTTATTACTTTTACTGCTTGGTGGGAGATTATTAAAAGCAGAGTTCAAGCCAAAATAGTGGAGTCATGTTATTACTGTTGACACTGGTGAGTTTTGGAGTTAAAGATTTTTTTTTTTTTTTTTTTTAAAGAGGAGAGATTTAATTTTACAACGACTAGTGGAAAAGTTAAAAATATTTTTAATATTTTAATTACCTTTTATTTTTATTTTTATGTGATTTATCCGAGACAAGAATTTTAAGTTAATTCAGCTAATGAATGCTCAGTTTTAAAATGTAAATGTTTTTTTTTTTTTATTTTTACTTGGTAGACAGCAACATCTAGAAGAGGAACCCATGTTTTTCTCAGGGAAGGAAGGAAAGTCGGCAGCTTCTGTTGTGATGGAGCACCCGTAGGAAAAAAAAAACTGACTTGGTTATCTGTCACTGAAGTAGAAGGTCAGGAAGTGCCTTCCGGGAGGACTTTTTGGGAAACTTCGAGAAAGCGGAGGAGACGAGATTTAATTTTACAACGACTTATGGGAAGTTGAAATTTTTTTTTAATATTTTATAGTAGCTACATTTGATTTTATTTTGTATGTCCCGGTCCTAACATGATCGTAGAGCGATGCGAGGAAGTGTTACTCCAAGTCCGTAGCTTGTTTTCAAGCTCCACGCACCTCCAGGGTAATGTTAAGTGAATAACGTCGGTGCAGCGCCTGCCTTAAGGCATCCAAGACATTTGTCTAAGTGTTTGCCAGCTGCATTAGAATTAAAATTTTGTATGTGATTTATCAAGACAAAAGTTTTATGTTAATTCAGCAAATGTTGTTCACTTATTAAACATAAACGCTTTTTTCTTATTCACTTGGTAGACAGGAACATCTAGACCAAGTCCAGAACCCATGTGGTCTCATGGAAGGAGGGGAAGCTTCTGTTGTGATGGAGCATCCGTAGGTGAAAGTTCGTGTTGGCTCCGTGACGCTGAAGTAGAAGGAAGTGATTTCTGGGAGTGGAGGGAAGTGATTTCTCTTAGGGCAACTACCTCGCATTTGTGTATGATATGTGGGAAAAGAGGGAGAACTCCCACCTTGCAATCCAACTCACGAGGAAAGATGCCGAACATCCCAAACGCCACCGAGTCTCTACGTTTTTGAAACAGTATCTATAATAAAGCCATCAGCGGATTGAACCTCCACCCTAATGCTCAACAGCGGAGTTCGTTGCAATTGAGACCCGGGTCGAGCTTAAATAGAACATACTTTTGGCATTAATAATAGTAAAAAATAATTGGATACTAGGTTGGACCGATCTAGTTAACCTAGTTTTCTATTCTCCAGTAAAATTTAAAATATAAAATATTTTCTAATGTTTAAGCGTTTACTTTTTAATTATTGTAAAGCTGGATTTATCCTCATAACCCAGAACCTTCATAAAAATGTAAAAAAATTCGAAAAAAAAAAAAAAAATTCTAAGATTATATTTCTAAATAAAATAGACATATAATTAAGAGCTCACAAAGAAAAAAAAATGTCTGGCCTTAGTTTATGCATCTCTGTTGTAAAGTGCTTCTAAATGAAATACTATTTTAAAGACAATTGCAGACCTAAGAAAAAAATGGCAATCTGCATGCAGCCAATAACAAATAACGAAATTAAAACCCACTCAGACTGCAGAATCTCATTTCCATCTGACGCAAATAACGCAATAACACTCCTCGCCACTCTTTCGCACTCCGCAATGCACTTGCTCCGAAATAAACCCGATTCATCAACCTCCGCGTGCATCCGTGCGTCGAGCCAATAACTGCATTAAAGCCAAGTCGGTTTCGAAAAGAGGTAACGGAACTCAAAACTCCGTTAAGAGTGCTCGTTCCATTTAAATTGGTTCCCGTTATCAGTCTTTGCTTTCCGTAAGGGATAGTAAAATTAAATCTCTCCTCATCCACAAAAAAAAAAAAAACTCCAACCACAAAACTCACCGGTGCCAAAACACCAGCCCTATTTGCTGCAGCAAATTAAAAAGAAACTAAAAACTTCCAGATCCCATCGCATTGTTTCTAAGAATGACAGCATTGTATAAAGCTGCCATTGTATAATAAACTCCCACCAAGCTTCGCAATAAATAAAGTGAGGTATAAACTTCTTTAATGCAAGATTATTAAAAGCAAAGTTCACCAAAATAGTGGAGTCATGTTATTATTGTTGACCTATTGAGTTTTGTGGTTGGAGTGTTTTGCGATGAGAGAGATTTAATTTTACAAGGACTACAAAAGTTAAAAAGATAATTGTTTAAAATTAATGTGATTTTATTTTTTTAATCAACCAGCAAATGGATGCTGATTATTAAATATTAAGTATAAAAGCTTTTTTTCTTATGCCACTTGGTAAACAAAAAAAAATCTAGACAAAGTCAAGAACCCGTGTTTCACGGAAAGAGGAAGGGGACTTTTGTTGTGATGGGTACCCGTAGATAGATCTGACTTGGTTCCGAATCTCTGAAGAAGAAGGGCAGTGCCTTCCGGGAGTATTTTAGGAGGTCTAGCATTTGTCTTATCTTCTGGGAAAGCCCGGAAAACTCCCAACAGTTAGTACGATTAACGAGGCAAGATGCTGGGCAACACAAATTTCATCGAGACTCCTCGTCTTTTAAAACAGTGTCTGCAACAAAGCCGCCAGTGGATTGATCATCAGTCGAGCCACTAACTGCATTAAAAGTCAAGTGAAACGAGAACTTGAAACTCCGTTAAGTGTCCTCCTTCCATTTAATGGAGTTCCCGTTATCAGTCCATCGTGGTAGAAAAAGCTCCTTTCTTCACCATCAGTGATGCTCTGGCTGCAATGTGTTCAAATTATTTGGGGACAGATGCTGCCATTGGAAAGAATGAGGAGATCTGGAAGTTTTCGTTTCTTTTAATTTTTGTCTTCGCAACAAATAGGGTGTGGTGTTGGAGTTATCTTTATTACTTCTGGTGGAAGATTATTAAAAGCAGAGTTCGAGCCAAAAATTGTCATGTTATTACTGTTGACACTGGTGAGGTTTGTTGGAGTTTTTGATTTTTTTTTTTTTTTTAAGACGAAAGTTTATTTACAACCCCTTATGGAAAGTTAAAAGTAATTTTAATTACATTTCATTTTATTTTTATGTGTTTTATCGAGACTCAACTCAGTAAATGGATACTCACTTATAAAGCATACACATATTTTTTTTTTTAATTCTACTCAGTAGACAGCAATATCTAGACCAAGAACCCCGTGTGGTCTTATGGAAGGAGGAAAAAAGGGGCAGCTTCTTTTGTGATTTAGCATCCCCTAGGTAGAAATCTGACTCGCTCCGTCTCGCTGAAGAAAGGGGCAGTGCTTTCCGGGTGAACATTTATAGGGAAATACCCCGTGTTTATGGGGATCATATGGAAGAAAACACGGAAAAACTCCACCAGTTAGTCCAATTAACGAGGCAAGATGCTGAACACCAACAAACGTCGTAGAATCTCTTTAAACTGTATCTACAAACAAAGCCGCCAGCTGATTGAACCTCCACTGTAATGCTCACCAGCGGCGGTTTAAAAAATGAACATAAATTTTGCAATAATTATAGTAGAAAAATACATGGATACTTGATTAGACCGATCTAGTTAACCTAACTTTGTCTATTCTGCAGTAAAACATAAAATATTTTCTAATGTTTAAGCGCTTACTTTTAATTAATATAAAGCTGAATTTATCCTCATAATCAGTAACCTTTATCAAAATGCGAAAAATTAAAAAAAAAAAAAAAAATTATCGATTATATTTATCAAATAAAATAGACGTATGGTTAAGTGGGCCTTACAAAAAACATTGGCTGGCCTTGATTTATTACATTTAAATGAAATACTATTTTAAAGACAATGCTAGATTCTCTAAAAAATGGCAATCTGCATGCAGCCAATAACAAATAACGAAATTAAAACCACTCAGACTGCAGAACCCCAAAATCTCCATTTCCATCTGATGCAAATAACGCAATAACACTTCTCGCCAATCTTTCGTACTCCGCAGTGCACTTGCTCTGAAATAAACCCGATTTATTAAACTCTATCGCCGCGTGCATCTGTGCGTCGAGCTAATAACTGCATTAATGATTTTGGGGTTCTGCAGTCTGAGTGGGTTTAATTTCGTTATTTGTTATTGGCTGCATGCAGATTGACATTTTTTTTGGGAGAGTCTGCCATTGCCTTTAAAATAGTATTTCATGTAAATGTAATTTAACAACAGAGATACATAAATCTAGGCAGACCAATGTTTTCGTACGGCCAGCCTAATCATACATCTATTTTATTTAACAAATATAATCGGTATTTTTCAATTCCTTCTATTAGCTCCCCACTCTCCCTATATATATCTTGTTAAAATTTTCAATCGTTCATAAAATGCTTTTTTTTCATCCACTCAAGTTCAAATACATTTTTGAACTTGTAGTGGATGACACTGGATGCTAATACAGTTTTTTCAAATATTAATTCATTTATTAAATTTAATTAACTAATTTTAGTTTTTCAGTTTTAAGTTGCATATATCTTCCAATAGATTGCGCCAGATAAACTTAAAAAAATGAAGGAAAATTATTTATAAAAGACTTTCTGCAATGTAGTGAGGAAAAAAAAGTATAAAGTCAATTCCTCTTTAAAATTTTTTTTTTTTTTTTTTTTTATTACTTGTGTTTTTTTTTTTTTTTTTAATTTTCCACATTTTGAGAAGGTTTGAAGGTTTCATATTATGAGTATAAATATAGCTTTATATTAATTAAAAGTAAATTGTAGTATCAATATGTATTTATAAATATTTTTTGTATTGAGGTAAAATTGTTTGTAGTAATTATATAATCCATGTGTTGTGGCTGTATATTTTATGTGTGTCTGTCGAAAAGATGTATGTGAGGTCATTAGGCCCTACCGGATGAGAATCCAACCTGTGCATAGAATATCCTTCTTCTTGAGGGAAACAGGCCTTTTTCCGCGGCTGCGAATTTAAGTGATATCTTTTTGTGAGGTGTTTTAAAGCTCGTTCCATCGAGGCGTGAAGTGTTGAAGATTCACGCGGCAGGCAAAAAATTTTTCGACCCCTTCACAGCGAAACGTCAGAAATAGCATTACGCCAGGTGAAGTTCCGCTTCGAGTTGAAAGTTGGACTCGAAGCGGTGCATTTCAAACCGGTTTCAGGCGAACGTGGTGAGGCTAGTGATTGGCCAACTCTTCAAGCTTAAACGCCTCGGTGGAAACGAGCCTTTAATTGGCAGGGTCTTGTGAAACATCAAAGCAGGCATCCCATTAATAAGTAAGCGAGTACAGATAACTTTACAAGTCTTAGCTATCTTAATTAAAATTTTGCACTTGACTATCTGGCACTTTGAAATTTCATAAGATCCCCATTTAAACACCTCACAAAGAAATCCCTTACATTAGCAGGCAAAAGACATTTTTACTCAGAAAGCTAGATATACTTTGCAAAGATCGGAATTTTCATTCGGTAAGGGCTAGTGACCATCACATACATCTTTTCGACAGACACACATAAAATATACCCCACAACAAATGGATTTATATAATTATTACAAACAATTTTACCTCAATACAAAAAATATTTATAAAAACATATTGACACGACAAATTGAGTTAAAAAATAGATGCGGTTTTTCCTAGATAATAGATTAAAATAAAATGTGAACAAACACTCATATATATGTGAACAAACACTCAATAAATAAAAACCATTTGACTGATTTGTTTGCGCTTGGTTACCACGAAAATCAAATCAAATATAAAAAACATTCATTAAATTTATTTATTGTGACTTTCCAAAATCTTTATTTGCTTTATTTATTATATAAATAAAAAAAATAATATGTGAAAGTAAGTACACTTACTTCCACAGAACTTATTTTTTGCACCTAAAAATCATTACATTTACAAACTTCATTCCTTATTTCTTCGTTGAACTGTTCGTCTTTTTATTTATTCATGTATAATTTTGATTTCGTTTAAGGATAACATTTCGAAATGGACTTTAAATGACACAATGGAATTTATATTAACGTTTAAATAATTAAATGCAAACAAATTTTAAGTATTAAAATTCGTTGCATTTAATTATTGTTGCATTTATTTTTGTATTTAAATATGTATTAAGACGGAGAATTTCTAAAATTAGTTGTCAGAGTAAGAATGCCAAATGCTTTCCTTTTTGACAGTAAATATGGGTCTGTAAATGGAACACTGATGATTAAGAAGGATTTTAAAAATTAAATTTAAAATACTAGAAAATAAATTGCAACGAAACCTTAATGAGTTTTGTTTCAACTGAACTACCACTAATATTAATACAAGTTTTACATTGTCAGGGCATGTGTATTGAATTTGCCTGTGCATCGCCAACATATCCTGCAGTAAAATGCACTCTGGTGATGTGATCTTGCACAGAATCAATAGGAATATCGTATATGATACCCTTAAATGAAGTCCAAACAAAAAAAAAAGGAGATCCCCAAAAAGGCCTCTAATAGAAGCCCCATAAAAAGAGCTTTAAAGATGACAAATCTGGTGATCATGGTGCCCAATACATAGCTGTTGTTTTTATCCCACCTGGTTAACAGCAACATCTAGACCAAGTCCATGAACCCGTGTGCTCTTCATGAAAGGAGGGAAGGCGTGATGAAGCAACCATAGGTAGAAGTCTGACTTTAATTCCTGTAGATGAAGAAGGAGGGTAGTGCATTCAGGAGGACTTTTAGGGGAAAATAATACGAATTGGCGCTTTTTGTATCGCAAACGCCAAAAAGACACCTCGTTTTTTAAATAATGTCTGCAATAAACCCGCTAACGGATTGAACTTCAGCTCTAATGCTCAAAAGTAGCACACTTTTCCACTGAGTACCAGTCGGGCCCCAAAAACAATTTCACACGTGTAATTCATAGTATCATTACTAAAAAGGGCAGGCACCTCATCATACAGAAACCATATTCTACTTCAAATAGACTCAGGAACACCATACGTTGTAAAAACATTCCTGTTTTACATTTCATTTTTTACCTCTCAAATATTTTTAACACAATAGCTCTTAACATCTGATCTGTTTTAAACACAACAGCTCTAATTGGCATACATTTTTTATAAAAAGAAAAAAATGTTTAATTTTTTAAGCATTTTTAAGCACTCTGGCAATTCGATCAAATGCTTTCAAAGCACCTTATATAACTAAACGAGAGGACAATTTATAATCATGAAATCTTTCCTCTACACAGCCGAAACACTTTTAACGTTGACATTTTGTGTATTAGGTTTATTTTGTACTTCAATCTGTAAACAGTATTCTGAGCAATTAAACTTTATGATTTAGGAAAACAAATTATAGAAATAGCTTTAAAAAAACGACTTGTATACGATGGCTTTCACTGCCTGTAATTCTTTAATTTAAATCCATTCATCAAGTAAAGGGGTGAGTGTTTGAAGTGAGTGGTCAGTGCACTCGGAGTGATCGAAAAAGCTTGTAAGCCGGCCTCTCCTAATGGATTTAGTTGTCTCCGGGAGTGATTGATGAAGAATCTGGAAATGAACTTCCTCGCGGCCAGATCTTCGATCTCTCTCTCTCGCCTGCAAATTGGAAACAGACGAATAAAATATGGAGCCAGCCGGTGGGAAGGGTGAAAAATAGTTCCGTCTAATATTCGGCTCGGCTAGCACCAGTTATTTCGAATGTTTGTTTGGCAACATTTACTGAGCCGCCGAAATTTGTTCTGAATTTTCTTTTTCCTTTTTTTTTTACAGTTGCTTTAAGGCTGATAATCTCAAAATTTTAAATTATGAATTGATAAGATATTTGATGGTTATATGTAATTAATAAATCAAGAATTTTTTTTTTTCATTTTTGTGTTAAAAGTAAGAAAAAAAATTGGGAAGTTGTTTTTTTAATTGTTTGAAAACAAATTAATAATAAATGAATAATTTATTAAATGAGGTAATATGTTATGATTCTTCAAGAAGATTATTTCAAAAAATGTTCAAATTTTTTTTCTAATTTTATTAAAAAAAAAAAACCTCGAAATTCGAAAACTTCTAAAAAAATTTCTCGTTATATTAATTAGAGATTAAATAAATAAATAAATAAATAATAATAATAATAATTTATTAAATGAGGGTAAGTGCCTGTCATTTTTAAGTTACGTTTTGAAATCTTTGTAATTTTGATTATGATTGAATAATAAGTTATACATTGATATACTCATTTGCCCCTTTTTTTTGTAGCCACTCCATAAACGATCAAATCTTTACCAGAACATATTATGAAGGAATTAAGCATCTTAAAAGTAAATGTCACCTAAATATATCTCAATTTGTTGATTTAAAGCTCAGTTTCACAGGTTTTTTTTTTAAATGTATCATATGTTTTTTTTTTTTTTTCTTTTTTTTTTTTTTCTTTTTTTTTTTGAAGTTAATAATTGGAATTTTTTAAACTTTTTTTTTTTTTACTAAAGTTTTTTTTTATTTGCTACCTATTTAACTGAATACAGTTATTTTAACCATTGAAAGCTTTGTATTTTACCAATATTGAGTCATTCAAAGCATAACATTTACCAACATTATAAAAGTGTGTTGTATAAGGATAACGAAAATGCACATAGTCCATGTTGGACCATGGCGTCTGCCTGCTAGCATACTCCGAAACAGCAAATCTTTTCTTTTTACCGGGTAGGGTTGTCAGCCCTACGCCTGACGCTCTCCAGTCATATTAGTCCACGACCTACGGTTTAAAAATGGATTCCGAATTACTACAAAACTCCATGCCCCACCTCGAATCTGAAACTAGCTTAAAAACAGAAACTTTTAAACTGTAAATCATAATTATAATTAATAATTTGTATTTTCAAAACTATTAATTAACTTAAAATTAATACAAAAAATATTGAAAACACATTTTTCTAATTTTAGATGCGATATTTAGAAATGCAAGTACATTACTCTTGTAAAATATATTTTAATTTTTCAATTCCTTGTATTAGCTCACACTCTCCCTGTATATATCTTGTTCAAATTTTCAATAGTTCATAAAATACTTTTTATTCCTCCACTTCAGTTCAAATACATTTTTTTTTGAACTTGTAATGGAAGACACTGGATGTTAATAAAGTTTTTCAAATGTTAATTCATTAATTAAATCGAATTAATTAATTGTAGTTTTTTTATATTTAAGTTGCATATATCTACCAATAGATGGCGCTAGATAAACTTAATGAATGAAAATTATTTATAAAGGACTTTCTGCAATCAATATAGGGGAAAAAGTAGAATTGACTTTAAAAATTTTTTTTTTTTTATATTACTTGTTCTGTCTTTAATTCACTATACCGTATAATCAGTAGACGTAATTTGAGACCCGAAAAAAAAAAAAAAAAAAAAAAAAGATACTGTATAAAAAACTCTCATTCCAGTTTCTGCATATTATTTTACATACCATATATTATTCAAGTTCAATTTTTATGATAATGATATAAAGCCACTAAAAGCTTTTCAACGTTTTTGTTGTTACAACTATATATAAAAATATCATGTTATAAATTTAGCTCTTTACAAAGGACATTCCTTTAAAACATATTTTTTTAATTCACTGACTGAAGAAAGTTGAAACTCGTTTCGTAGATAGATGAAAGATTAATCTTTTTGATATCGTTGCATTTCCTGACTTGGCAATAGTCAACAGATTTTTGCAGTGTGCTGTCTTTGAAAGTGGTGCCATGCTATTGTCTGCAAGAATTTTTTTTTTTTTTTTTTTTGATTTTATGAATACTTGCTTCTAATGTATCAATGATTTTTTTTTAAACAATCTTTATAAGTTAATCTTAATATTAGATGTAGTTTTATTTTATTACTGATTGTTTTTTTTTTTCTTCTAATGCAACTGGCAAATAGACCGTGATCTTTCGCCATAAAGGCTGCACCGATGTTACTCACTTTGCATTACCCAGGGGGCGCGTGTAACTTGATGGTAAGCCACGGACGCGGAGTAACAATGCCCCCGCAGCGCTCTACGATCCTGTTAGGACCGGGACCTACGGCTTAAAGTGGATTCCGAACCACTACAAACATCCATGGCAAAGCCGGGATTTGAACCCGATACCTGTGGTACCGAACGCCAGAGCGCTAGCCATCAGGCCCCCATTACTGATTGTAGTTTAGACAAAATGTGAAATGTGAAAATTTAATATTATTGAAAATTGAATTATATGTTTGGCCCCTAACATATGTTTAGCATCTATAAAGGTGCGATGTTAGGTGCTGATGAAAAGCAATCCGATGTAAAAATTACGGTTGCAATGTTAAAATCCACATCTAGTGTGATAAATGTCCATTACAATAGACATGAGGTCCAGGTGATTCTTGAGAAAGTTCATAGATTAATGTATTTATCTAATTTATTTTAGGCATTTTAATTATTTTAAAATCAACAACAAATAATCAGAGGCATAAAATATTTTTTTCATTTTAGGAGAATGTAATCTGAAAAATTCACAAAATTAAAAAAAAAAAATTTTGATAATATTGCTAGTGCTGAAGTATCAGATAGTGAAGAATTCGATTCTGATGATGATTGAGTTATTGATAGTGATAATTAATCAGTTACAAAAGATAATATTTTTAAATTCTTGCTAAAAATTTTCAGAATTAATTAAGCTTTATATTACTCAAATTTATTATTATTGAAAACTGAATTATATGTTTAGCGCTTAACATCAGCACCTATATAGGTGATTTTGTTTCATCTGAATTCCGATGATGAAGCTTCTGATGAGGATTCTGATACTTCAATTCTTATTAAAACCAAAAAGATGTTAGTTAAAGTAAGAAAAACTATTAACAAAAGATTTAATGAACACAACAGATGAAAATTTGGAACAACATCTATCAAACTTATTATATCAAGATCTATCTTCAGATCTATATACAATTGGTTTAGCAAAAAAAAATTTAAAAAAAAAAAAAGGTAGATCGCTTATTGTGAAAAATAAAAATATGTGCCAAAAAGGTTACTCATGTTCTTCCTCGTTTCCAGGCTTTTAATGACTGTGGCGGTCATTTTACAAAATTTGATGATAAACACTAAGCAATCCAATGCAAAAATTATGGTTGCAATGGTGAAATCCACGTCTACTGTACTGAAACAGCAGTTTATTTATTTTCACAGTGAAGAGAATTTTTATAAAAAAATTCATTTCAAATAATGTAAAATTCATCTATTTTGGTATATGAAAATAGAATATTTATAACTCCTTTGTGAAATTGTGTCGATTATCGATTTTGGGGTTGAAATCTACAATGCTGCACACCTGAGGCAGTCACCAATCTTGCAACAAAGAATATTACGCCATTTCTTTAGGGTTACAATGCTGTAATTAGTGGAATTCGTAACTTCTTCTTTTTCCAAACAATATAATGACTATTTTATAGCTATTTGATAGTTATTTATAGAATCTTTATTTATAGTAAATAAAAACATTCAATCAGATTCGTTGTTTTGTCAAAACTATTTTATTGCGTGTATGAATAATACGCATTGCTGTTTTCCCCATAATGAACAGAAACAATTACCAGTGTAAATATTTCAATACTCTTCACATTGTCATAACAATATAGTTCCACAAACAAAAACCACATTTTTTTTACCAGACTTTTCATAATAATTCAACTGAAATTTCTCACAATAAAACACGACAGTTTTTAATCGCAGTTTTCTAATCAGAAACTTCTTTCAATCTTAGCATTAAACATGTCTGCAAAAGCAAACGACTGCAATTATCTCGGAGCTACGCAAACAGCACAAAGCCAAACCCACATCTCGCTAATTTTTAGTTGAGGGAAACAATTTTCTTTTGTACCAGAACATCGAGAGAAATTAACCTATCAAAATTAAAAAGGTTAATATATATGCCATTTCTGCGATATTTAACGACGTCCCCACCATATTTTACGGTGTACTTAATAGATTTTTGTTTATACTTATTAAAATCTGGCAACGGTTTTCAAACTTACGAGTTTAATTAATCCTTTGTAATTAATTTTGAAGGCGCGGCAGGTTATAGGGCCACGTGGCAAAGTGTTGCACGAAAATTTGTAGCAAATATATTAATTATCTCCAGCTACAACAGTGATAATATTAAAGCAGAAGAAGTTAATGAAGAAGGTTATGCAATGGGTCTTGAATTAATGGACTGAATTAATTTACTACGGTTATTATTGATGTCTTGCTGAAGGTAGGTTTAATAGTTTCTTCTCTTTTTTTTTTTCTCCATATTATGACTAAATAGAAAAAAACTGAATGCTTTTCTGTAATGACATACTGCTTAATTATTTCTGGATGAAATGATTGTATAATCATAATGAACAGGATGGGTAATTCTCTATGAAGTGTCGTTATGTCAAATAAAAGAATGATGAAATTCTTGAAATTTCTACGCCTTTGTTGTAACTCAGTGGTTATAATTTTTTAGTGTTTAATAATTCTAGAATTTGAATTTGGTCTGAAAAATATCTCTTAAATAAAGCAATAATAAAAATAATTTACTGCATTTTGAGAGTAAAATAAATTATAAGAATTTTTATAAAATGTCTTTATGCCACACTCAACAAAATCATAAATAACTTCAAATTTCGAAGGTTTTATGGTAACTTACTGTTTAAGATAATTCTTTGGAGTTTGATAATTCTAGAATTTGAGCTTTGATCTCTAAATCATTTTTAAATTTATGTATTCACGATAATGAACAGAAACAATTAACTATAAATATTTCAATACTCTTCCAATTGTCGCAACAATTTAATTCTACAAACAAAATCTTATTTATGCAATACTACAATTATTTTTTAAAAGTAGTATCTTTCAAAAATTATTCATTTAAATGAGCACTATATTATATGGCATTTCATCAGTTTCATTCTTGTAAAAAATTATTTTAATTTGTGTAGGAATAATGATCATTGTTAAATTCATTATAATGAACAGAAACAATTATCAGTATAAATAT
Source organism: Caerostris extrusa (assembly GCA_021605095.1). Taxonomy (NCBI): domain Eukaryota; kingdom Metazoa; phylum Arthropoda; class Arachnida; order Araneae; family Araneidae; genus Caerostris; species Caerostris extrusa. The sequence continues at coordinate 32,283 of BPLR01012287.1, read as the reverse complement.
TTCAATATTCTTCACATCGTCATAACAATATAGTTCCCCAAACAAAAACCTTATTTACACAAATCTACAATTTATTTTTACAGTACTATATTGATGAAAACTAGTATCTTTCAAATATTATATTACATTCTATAAGCACTACATTATATTACATTCAATCAGGTTCGTTATTTTAACAAAACTATTTTATTGCGAGTATGAATAATAGTCATTGTTGTTAACAATGAACATAAGCAATTAACAGTGTAAATATTTCAATACTCTTCACATCGTCATAACAATATAATTCCCCAAACAAAAACCTTATTTATGCAATACTACATAAGACAATTATTTCACAATAATTGAACTGAAATTTCTCACAATTAAAGTCATCAGATTTTAATCGCAGTTTTCTAATCAAAAACTTTCTTTCAATCTTAGCATTAACATGTCTGCAAAAGCAAATGATTGCAATTATCTCCGAGCTACGCGAACAGCACAAAGCCAAACCCACATCTCGCTAATTTTTAGTTGGGGGAAAACAATTTTCTTTTGTACCAGAACATCGGGAGAAATTAACCTATCAAAATTGAAAAGGGTAATTTATATGCCATTTCTGCGATATTTAACGACGTCTCCGCCATATTTTACGGTGTACTTAATCGATTTTTGTTTATACTTATTAAAAGCTGGCAACGGTTTTAAAACTTACGAGTTTAATTAATCCTTTGTAATTAATTTTGACGGCGCGGCAGGTTATATGGCCACGTGGCAAAGTGTTGCACGAAAATTTGTAGCAAATATATTAATTATCTGTAGCTGCAAGAGTGATTATATTAAAGCAGAAGAAGTTAATGAAGAAGGTTATGCAATGGGTCTTGAATTAATGGTCTGAATTAATTTACTACGGTTATTATTGATTTCTTGATGAAAGTAGGTTTAATAGTTTATTCTCTTTTTTTATTTCATATTATGCCTAAATAATGAAAAAAAACTGAATGCTTTTCTGCAATGGCATCCAAGTTAATTATTTCTGGATGAAATGATTGTATAATCATAATGAACAGGATGGATAATTTTCTATGAAGTGTTTTTATGTCAATTAACACAGCCATGAAATTCTTAAAATTTTTAAGGCTTTATTGTAACTTAGTGGTTAAAATAATTATTTGGAGTTTGTTAATTCTAGAATTTGAATTTGGTCTCTAAAAATTCCTCTTAAATTAATGTGAGTAAATATAAACGAATAATGAAAATTATTTACTACTTATCACGCGTAAAATATATAAAAATTCTTATGAAGTGTCTATATGTCACTTAACAAAATCATAAAAAACTAAGGTGGTGGTTAAAATATTTCTTTAGAGTTTGATAATTCTAGAGTAGGAATTAGACTCTAAATGTCATTTTCAAATGAATACTGAATATGAGAACTAAATTATCGAATAATGAAAAATAATTTATTAATTTTTACGAGTAAAATAAATGACAATCATAATGAATGGGAAGATTAGTTTTTATCCTGAAGTGCCTTTATTCCAGTTATTAATCAATCATAAAGTGCTTCAAATTTCTAAGGTTGTGCAGTAACTTAGTGGTTAAGATAATTCTTTAGGATTTGATAATTTAAGATTTGGAACTTTTCCTATAAAAATCATTCTTTAATTAATGTGACCAGGGCCGTATTTAGATGAAAAAGGGCCCTAGGCTATTCCACTTATAGGTCCTTTCACCTTCCATTTTTAAATTTGTAAATTACATGAGAGATAATAAAATACATCATTACTGTGATATATATATCAATATGTTAAATGAAACATGTTGCGATTGGTAATAATATTTATAAAAAATGTGGCACGGATAATAAATCAAAAAAGTCGATAACAATTATTTGGACATTCATTCTCAGCACCATATATAGTACTTGTAACAATAACTAATCACACATAACACACAACATTTACAAAGAAACAAAATTCAAATAATAAAAATCTTCGACTACGAAAATAAAATATGCAATAAAAATTATCCTATTTTCAATCAAATTAAATATATTCAATACATTGAAGATTAAAACAAATTCAATTCAGATAAATTTATTTCATAATAATATCAATAGATATGTTCGTTTGTCTGTTCCAATCTATGCTAATCTACACTTTATTTATGCAAGAACAAACTAAAGCTTAGTAGCACAAGGCGCGTTTATATTTGCCATAGCAATTAGAGAACGTATGAACTATACTTTGGTGCAATCTAGCATTTAAAAACGAACAGACATCATGAGCCGAATCCAGCTCTGAATGTGAGTAAAAATAAACGAAAATTTACTACTTTTTACACTTAAAAAAATTATAAGAATTTTTATGAAGTGTCTTTACACTGAAGTGACAAAAGTCATGGGATAGCAATATGCAAATTTTCAGATGGCAGTAGCATCGCGTAGAACAGGTATAAATGCGCAGTCCTTTCGCAGAGCTTTCATTTCTGTTCAAGTTATTCATGTGAAGAGGTTTTGACGTGGTGATGACCGCACGACGGGAATTAACAGACTTTGAACGCGGAATGTTAGTTGGAGCTAGACACATGGGTCCTGCCATTTCGGAAATCGTTAGGGAATTCAACATTCCCAGATCCACTGTGTCAAGAGTGTGCCGAAAGTATGAAATTTCAGGCATAACATCCCACCATGGACAGCGCAGTGGTCGACCGCCTGCACTTAACGACAGAGACCGGCGACGTCTGCAAAGAGTCGTAAATTCTAACAGACAAGCAACACTGCATCAAATAACCGCAGAAATCAATGTGGGACGTACACGGGACTTGTCTGTTAGAACTGTGCGGAGAAATTTGGCTTTCTTGGGCTATTCCAGCAGAAGACCGACTCGAGTGCCTTTACGGACAGAACGGCATCGCTTGCAGCGACTCTCGTGGACACGTGAGCATATCGGTTGGTCCCTAGATGAATGTAAAACCGTGGCCTGGTCCGATGAGTCACGATTTCAGTTGGTAAGAGCTGATGGTAGGGTTCGAGTGTGGCGCAGACCCCACGAAGCCATGGACCCAAACTGTCAGCAAGGCACTGTTCAAGCTGGTGGTGGCTCCGTAATGGTGTGGGCTGTTTTTCATGGAATGGACTTGGTCCTCTGGTGCGACTGGACCGAACATTGACTGGAAATGCTTATGATCAGATACTTGAGATCACTTGCAGCCATTCATGGACTTCATGTATCCAAACAACGATGGGATTTTTATGGATGACAATGCGCCATGTCACCGGGCCACAACTGCTCGCGATTGGTTTGAAGAACATGATGGACAATTCCAACGAATGATCTGGCCACCTAGATCGCCCGACATGAATCCCATCGAGCATTTATGGGACATCATCGAGAGGTCTGTTCGGGCCCAAAATCCTGCACCATCAACGCTTTCACAATTATGGACGACTATCGAGACAGCATGGCTCAATATTCCTGCAGAAGACTTCCAACGACTTGTTGAGTCCATGCCACGTCGAGTTGCTGCACTTCGCCGGGCGAAAGCAGGGCTGACACGATATTAAGAGGCATCCCATGACTTTTGTCACTTCAGTGTATGTCAGTTAAGAAAATCATGAAGAACTTCAAATTTCAAAGGCTTTGTGGTAACTTAGTGGTTAAGAAAATTCTTTGGACTTGGATCATTCTAGAATTTAAATTAGTCTCTAAAAGTCCTTTTTAAATTAATACTGAATATGATAGCTAAATTAACGAATAATGAAAATAATTTACTAATTTTAAGGGTAAAATAAATGACTATTAATCATAATGAATAGGATGATACGTTTTTTTCCTGAAGTACCTTCATTCTAATTAATAAAATCATTCAACTCATCAAATTTCTATGGTTGTGTGATAATTTAGTGATTAAAATATTTCTTTAAGTGTGATAATGAATAATGCTAATTTTTAATGTTGTATTCACGATAATGAACCGAAATAATTAACAGTTTAAATATTTTGATACTCTTCACATCGTCATAACAGTATAATTCCACAAACAAAACCGCATTTATGCAATACTACAAAAGACAATTATTTTAGAGACTTTTTTTACATAATAAACTCAAACTGAAATTTCTCACAATAAAACTCAGCAGATTTTAATCGCAGTTTGTAATCAAAAACTTCTTTCAATCTCCGCATTAACATGTCTGCTAAAGCAAATGACTGTCAATTATCTCAGAGCTACGCAAAGAGCACGAAGTCAAACCCACATCTCGCTAATTTTTAGTTGAGGAAACAATTTTCTTTTTGTACCAGAACATCGGGAGAAATTAACCTATCAAAATTGAAAAGGGTAATTTATATGCCATTTCTTCGATATTTAACGACGTCTCCGCCATATTTTACGGTGTACTTAATCGATTTTTGTTTATGCTTATTAAAAGCTGGCAACGGTTTTAAAACTTACGAGTTTAATTAATCCTTTGTAATTAATTTTGACGGCGCGGCAGGTTATATGGCCACGTGGCAAAGTGTTGCACGAAAATTTGTAGCAAATATATTAATTATCTGTAGCTGCAAGAGTGATAATATTAAAGCAGAAGAAGTTAATGAAGAAGGTTATGCAATGGGTCTTGAATTAATGGTCTGAATTAATTTACTACTACTTATTATTGATTTCTTGATGAAGGTAGGTTTAATAGTTTCTTCCTTTTTTTACCACATATTATGCCTAAATAAAGAAAAAAACTGAATGCTTTCTGTAATGTCATACTGGTTAATTATTTCTGGATGAAATGATTGTATAATCATAATGAACAGGATGGGTAATTTTCTATGAAGTGTTTTTATGTCATTTATATTTAAAAGAACGATGAAATTCTTAAAATTTCTAAGGCTTTGTTGTAACTAGTTGTTGAGATAATTCTTTAGTGTTTGATGATTCTAAATTAGAATTTGGTCTCTTAAAAATACCTCTTAAATTAATGAGAGTAAAATAAACTGAATAATGAAAATAATTTACTACTTTTTTTTTGCGAGTAAAATAAATTATAAGAATTTTTATGAAGTGTGTTTGTGTCACTTAACAAAATCATAAAGAACTTCAAATTTATAAGGTTGTGTTAACTTAGTGTCACAGATAATTCTTTTGAATTTGATAACTCCAGAATTTGGTCTCTAAATATGCTCTTAAATAAATTTATTGACGTTAATAAATAGAAGAATAATATAAATATTTCAATACTCTTTATTGTCATCAAAATATAATTCTATAAAAATATTTATTTTTCTTTCAATACTCAATTATTTATAAAAATCATCAAATATAATTCCTTTTATATCATTATATTTGTAAGTTGTGGTTAAAATATTTCTTGTTTGCAGTTTATCAAAAGAATTTTTATTGTATGTATGAATTGCACTCTTAAATTAATGTATTCACGATAATGAGCAGAAACCATTAAGTATAAATATTTCAATACTCTTCACATTGTCCTAACAATATAATTCCACAAACAAAAACTTTATTTATGCAATAGTACGAAAGACAATTATTTTACCAGACTTTTCATAATAATTCAAACTGAAATTTCTCACAATAAAACTCAGCAGATTTTAATCTCAGTTTTCTAATCAAAAACTTCTTTCAATCTTAGCATTAAAATGTCTGCAAAATAAAATGACTCAATTATCTCAGAGCTACGCAAACAGCACGAAGCTAAACCCACATCTCGCTAATTTTTAGTTGAGGGAAAACAATTTTCTTTTTGTACCAGAACATCGGGAGAAATTAACCTATCAAAATTGAAAAATGTAATTTATATGCCATTTCTGCGATAATTTAACGACGTAACCATATTTTATTGTGTATTTAAAAGATTTTTGTTTATGCTTATTAAAAGCTGGCAACGGTTTTAAACTTACGAGTTTAATTAATCCTTTGTAATTAATTTGAAGGCATGGCAGGTTATACGGCCACGTGGCAAAGTGTTGCACGAAAATTTGTAGCAATATATTAATTAGCTTTAGCTACAAGAGTGATAATATTAAAGCAGAAGAAGTTAATGAAGAAGGTTATGCAATGGGTCTTGAATTATGGTCTGAATTAATTTACTACGGTTATTATTGATTTCTTGATGAAGGTCGGTTTAATAGTTTCTTCTTTTTTTTCTCCATATTATGGCTAAACAGAGAAAAAAGTTGAATGCATTTCTGTATTGACATACTGGTTAATTATTTCTGGATGAAATGATTGTATAATCATAATGAACAGGCTGGATAATTTCTATGTAGTGTTTTATGTCAATTAAAAGAATCATGAAATTATTTTCTAAGTCTTTATTGTAAGTTAGTTGTTAAGATATTTCTTTAGTGTTTGATGATTTTAGGTCTCTAAAAATTTGGTCTCTTAAAAATCACTGAGTAAAACTAAACTAATAATGAAAATAATTTACTACTTTTTGCGAAAATAAATTATAAAATTTTATGAATGCTTTATGTCACTTAACAAATCTCAAAAGAACTTGTTTAAATCTTGTGTTAACTTAAAGGTTAAAAACTCTTTGGAGTTTTATTTGATTCCAGAATTTGATCTTTATCTTAAAGATAACCCTTAAAAGGTATTGTGAAGTGGAAAGTAATGAAAATAATTTACTATTTTTAAAGTTGTTGAGATAATTTTTTAGTGTTTGATAATTCTAGAATTTGAATTTGGTCCCTAAAAATCCCTCTTAAATAAAGGATAATGAAAATAATTTACTGTTTTTATTAAAAAAAAAATTATAAGTGCTTTTTTTTATGTTCTTAACAAATTATGAAAGAACTTCAGTAATTTCTATTCATCTGTCTCCATAATTCTTTGGAGTTCAATAATTCTAGAATTTGAAGTTTTTCTCTAAAAATCACTTTTAAAATTATGTATTCACGATAAAAATAAAAAATAATGAACAATATAAATATTTCAATACACTTTACATTATCACGTAATATAATTCCAAAATAAAAACATTATTTAAAATACTAAAGCCATTTGTGAAAAATAGTATCTTTCAAATATAACACATCTTATATGAGCGGTTGTTATATTGCATTCAATAATGATCGTTTTTTAACAAAATTATTTTATTGTTTGTATGAATAATACTCATTGTTATATTCTCGATAATGAACCGAAATAATTGACGGTATAAATATTTCAATACTCTTCACATTGTATAACAATATACAGTGAGTGTAAAACCAGTATTCGTACAGTACGACAATTGATTTAAAAGAGATCCGTTCATAAAAATTAAAAACATAAATTCCATTTTAGATTAAATTATAAATATATAATAGAATCATATTTTCACTTTTCATGTGAAATGACACAAAAATAATTTTTATACATGAATAAATTTACAAAAGAAACAATCAAACATCTTGTGGTGTAAAAATATTCGTACATCAGGCATATGTTGGCCAATACAATCATAATATTTCAGCTAATACCTTTATGTCCATTATGCTCGAATAACTGCCTTGAGTCTCTTTGGCATCAATTCCGCCAATTTTGCTGTTATTGAGCTAGATATGGCGTCCCATTCTTGATTAAAAGCTGATTCCAAATCATTTTTATTAGAAATATGTCTGGATCTTTTTTTATAAAGAACATTTTAAATTCTCGATGGGGTGGAGGTCCGGCGATTGAGGAAAAGGCATAAACTTTGGGGTATTATATAGTATCCAAAGCCTTGTGTTTCAGGCTGTGTGTGATGGGGTCGTTATCATGCATGAAAACGTAATCACCATTCAAGCCCATTTTTGTTGCACTAGGTCTAAATTATTTTTAAAATGTCGATATAAAGTTGATGATTCATGAATTAATAAAGACTAATTTGCCCACCCCAGAAGCACTCATACAACCCCAAACAAGCAGACTCCCCCCATGTTTCACTGTTGGCACTAAATTCTTAGGATGCATTTCTGTATTGCGCTTTCTCCATACCACTCGTCTCCCGTCCGATCCAAATATGTTGTATTTACTTTCAAATTAAAGATAATCTTTTTCCAGAAATCTGGACTTTCATTAACGAATTGCTTTTCGATAAAGATAATCGCAGCTTCCGTTCTTTGATGTCACTAACAAAGAATTTTCGTCTCGCAACAAGGCCATGGAAACCTTTATTTCTGCATGCATTTCGAAAATAACTTACGGAGACTGCTGTTTAAGTTCTTTAGTTCTGATGTTAATGTAGGAGCACTTATTTTGGGATCCTTCTTTAATGAATGTACCAGAAACCGTCTGTCAGATGATGTCAATAGACATGGTCGCCCAGTACGAGATCTGTTTTTGAACCTTTCCAGTGGCAGCAAACTTTTTTATGATTGACTGCACTGTTGAAAAAATCTACCGACCAGATCAGAAATAATGTTGTAATTTACCCTTTTTAAGGAGCTTTAAAATCAGTTCTCTTTCGAAACACTTGTTTGCTCTTGTCACTTTTACGACCCATTACAGAATTTCTAGTTTCTCACTACATTAAAATTTCCACTGAAGAATCTTTTAAGTATCTTACAAGATGACGTGAATTAACTACATCATAATGGCTAAAAGTCACAAAATAACTAAAAAATTTGCATTTCTTTTAGTGTACGAATACTTTTTACACACAAGATGTTTGATTGTTTCAGTTTTTCCTGAATATTTATTTTGCATAAAATTATTTTTGTGTCAATTTCACGTGAAACTAGTGAAAATATGTTCTATTATATTTTATAATTAATTAAAATGGAATTTATGTTTATAATTTTTATGAACGGATCTCTTTTTAAATCAATTGTCGTACTGTACGAATAATTTTTACACTCACTGTAATTCCAATAAACAAAACCTTATTTATGCAATACTACAGTTATTTTTGAAAAGTATCTTTCAACTATATTTCATTTATATCTTACATTATATTGTATTCAATCTGGTTCGTTGTTTTAATAAAATTATTTTATTTTGCATATGAATAATTCTACTTATTGTTTTATTCACGATAATGAACAAAACAATTAACGGTATAAATATTTCAATACTCTTCACATTATCATAACAATCTAATTCCACAAACAAAACCATATTTATGCAATTGTGCAAAAGACAATTATTTTACCAGACCTTTCATAATAATTCGACTGAAATTTCTCACAATAAAACTCGGCAGATTTTAATCGCAGTTTTCTAATCAAAACCCTTCTTTCAATCTATACATGTCTGCAAAAGCAAATGACTGCAATTATCTCAGAGCTACGCAAACAGCACGAAGCCAAACCCACATCTCGCTAATTTTTAGTTGAGGGAAACAATTTTCTTTTGTACCAGAACATCGAGAGAAATTAACCTATCAAAATTGAAAAGGTAATTTATATGCCATTTCTGCGATATTTAGCGACGTCTCCACCATATTTTACGGTGTACTTAATCGATTTTTGTTTATACTTATTAAAGGCTGGCAACGGTTTTAAAACACGAGTTTAATTAATCCTTTGTAATTAATTTTGACGGCGCGGCAGGTTATATGGCCACGTGGCAAAAGTGTTGCGCGAAAATGTGTAGCAAATATATTAATTACCTTTAGCAGATAATATTAAAGCAGAAGAAGTTAATGAAGAAGGTTATGCAATGGGTCTTGAATTAATGGTCTGAATTAATTTACTACGGTTATTATTGATTTCTTGATGAAGGTAGGTTCGATAGTTTATTCTCTTTTTTTTTTTTTTTTTTTTCATATTATGCCTAAATAATGAAAAAAACTGAATGCTTTTCTGCAATGACATCCAAGTTAATTATTTCTGGATGAAATGATTGTATAATCATAATGAACAGGATGGATAAGTTTCTATGAAGTGTTTTATGTCAATTAACACAGCCAGGAAATTCTTAAAATTTTTAAGGCTTTGTTGTAACTTAGTGGGTAAGATATCTATTTGGAGTTTGTTAATTCTAGAATTTGAATTTGGTCTCTAAAAATTCCTCTTAAATTAATGTGAGTAAATATAAGCGAATAATGAAAATTATTTACTACTTTTCACGCGTAAAATATATAAAATTCTTATGAAGTGTCTATATGTCACTTAACAAAATCATAAAAAACTAAGGTGGTGGTTAAAATATTTCTTTAGAGTTTGATAATTCTAGAGTAGAATTAGACTCTAAATGTCATTTTCAAATGAATACTGAATATGAGAACTAAATTATCGAATAATGAAAATAATTTATTAATTTTTACGAGTAAAATAAATGACAATCATAATGAATGGGAAGATTAGTTTTTATCCTAAAGTGCCTTTATTCCAGTTATTAATCAATCATAAAGTGCTTCAAATTTCTAAGGTTGTGCAGTAACTTAGTGGTTAAGATAATTCTTTAGGATTTGATAATTTAAGATTTGGATCTTTTCTATAAAAATCATTCTTAAATTAATGTGACCAGGGGCGTATTTAGATGAAAAAAGGTCCTAGGCTATTCCACTTATAGGTCCTTTCACCTTCCATTTTTAAGTTTGTAAATTACATGAGAGATAATAAAATACCTCATTACTGTGATATATATATCAATATGTTAAATGAAACATGTTGCGATTGGTAATAATCTTTATAAAAAAATGTGGCACGGATAATAAATCAAAAAAAAAAAAAAAGTCGATAACAATTATTTGGACATTCATTCTCAGCACCATATAGTACTTGTGTGTTATGTGTGATTAGTTATTGTTACAACATTTACAAAGAAACAAAATTCAAATAATAAAAATCTTCGATTACGAAAATAAAATATGCAATAAAAATTATCCTATTTTCAATCAAATTAAATATATTCAATACATTGAAGATTAAAACAAATTCAATTCAGATAAATTTATTTCATAATAATATCAATAGCTCTGTTCGTTTGTCTGTTCCAATCTACGCCAATCTACACTTTATTTATGCAAGAACAAACTAAAGCTTAGTAGCACAAGGCGCGTTTATATTTGCCATAGCAATTAGTGAACGTATGAACTATACTTTGGTGCAATCTAGCATTTAAAAACGAACAGACATCATGAGCCGAACGCGTTGATCTTAACCAATACATTTTTATGTTTGTTTATTTATTAGTCATATGTGTAGAATTTCTCCTTATTTTCGATTCACTGTTTTAGTGTTTACTGTTTTTAGAATAGTGTAATTCTCATTTTGCTAACAATTTGAATGTAGGCCCCTCTTGATCTTGAGGCCCTCAGCTGAAGCCTAGTTAGCCTATAGGAAACTCCAGCTCTGAATGTGAGTAAAAATAAACGAATAATTTACTGTTTTTTACACTTAAAATAAATTATAAGAATTTTTTATAAAGTGTCTTTATGTCAGTTAAGAAAATCACGAAGAACTTCAAATTTCAAAGGTTTTGTGGTAACTTAGTGGTTAAGAAAAATTCTTTGGACTTGGATCATTCTAGAATTTAAATTAGTCTCTAAAAGTCCTTTTTAAATTAATACTGAATATGATAACTAAATTAACAAATAATGAAAATAATTTACTAATTTTAAGAGTAAAATAAATGACTATTAATCATAATGAATAGGATGATACGTTTTTTCCCTGAAGTACCTTTATTCTAATTAATAAAATCATTCAACTCATCAAATTTCTATGGTTGTGTGATAATTTAGTGATTAAAAGATTTCTTTAAGTGTGATAATGAATAATGCTAATTTTTAATGTTGTATTCACGATAATAAACCGAAACAATCAACAGTATAAATATTTCGATACTCTTCACGTCGTCATAACAGTATAATTCCACAAAGAAAAACCGTATTTATGCAATACTACAAAGACCTCATTTTACCAGACTCATACTCATTTTACCAGATTTTCATAATAATTGAACTGAAATTTCTCCCAATAAAACTCGGCAGATTTTAATCGCAGTTTTGTAATCAAAAACTTCTTTTCAATCTCAGCATTAACATGTCTGCAAAAGCGAATGACTGCAATTATCTCAGAGCTACGCAAACAGCACGAAGCCAAACCCACATCTTTAATTCTTAGTTGAGGAAACAATTTTCTTTTTGTACCAGAACATCGAGAGAAATTAACTCTATCAAAATTGAAAAGGGTGATTTATATGCCATTTCTGCGATATTTAACGACGTCTCCGCCATATTTTACGGTGTACTTAATCGATTTTTGTTTATGCTTATTAAAAGCTGGCAACGGTTTTAAAACTTACGAGTTTAATTAATCCTTTGTAATTAATTTTGACGGCGCGGCAGGTTATATGGCCACGTGGCAAAGTGTTGCACGAAAATTTGTAGCAAATATATTAATTATCTCTAGCTACAAGAGTGATAATATTAAAGCAGAAGAAGTTAATGAAGAAGGTTATGCAATGGGTCTTGAATTAATGGTCTGAATTAATTTACTACTACGGTTATTATTGATTTCTTGATGAAAACTAGGTTTAATAGTTTATTCTCTTTTTCCATATTATGCCAAAACAAAAAAAAAAAAAGTTGAATGCTTTTTTGTAATGACACACTGGTTAATTATTTCTGTATGAAATGATTGTATAATCATATTGAATAGGATGGATAATTTTCTATGAAGTGTTTTTATGTCAATTAACACAGCCATGAAAATTCTTAAAATTTCCAATGCTTTTTTGTAACTTAGTTGTTAAGATTATTCTTTAGTGTTTGAAAATTCTAAAATTATAAATTAGTCACTAAAAATCACTCTTAAATTTGTGTGGGTAAAAATAAACGAATAATGAAAATAACTTACTACTTTTTTACGTAAAATAAATTATAAAATTTTTTATGTAGTGTATTTATTTGTCTTAGTGGTTAAATAAAATCATAAATTTGGTCTCAAAATCACACAAATTTCTAAAAACGAATGTGTGATAAATTATAAGAATTTTTATGAAATGTTAAAATAAAGAACTTCTTTAGAGTTTGATAATTAATCCAAAATATTTTTTGGAGTTTGAATTAGTCGTTAAAACTGCTTTTTATGAAGAATAATGAATATGAGCACTAAATTAAAGAATAATGAAAATAATTTATTAATTTTTGAGAGTAAAATGACTAGTGACAATCATAACGAAATGAATGATTATTTTTTTCCTGAAGTGCTTTTTTTTTAATTATTAAAATCATGATGTAAATTTCTAAGGCTCTGTAGTAACTTAGTGGTTAAAATAATTCTGTTGGAATTTGTTAATTCTAGAATATGAACTTTATCTCTAAAAATAAACCTTAAATTAATGAGAGTAAAAATATGAATAATTTTTTATCGTTAAATACATCATACTTTTTATGAAGTGTCTAATAAAATTATAAGAATTTTTTGTGTATAATGTAATATTCATTGCCAATAATGAACAGAAACATTTATCAGTAAAAATTCTTCCTATATTTCATGGTGGTATGATAAATTAATGGTTAAATACTGCATTTTATTGCATTGAATCTGTTATAGTTTTAATAAAATATTTCATTGTAAAAATCATTGTGGTATTCACGATAATGAAAAGAAACAATTAACAGTTTAAATATTTCAATACTCTTCAAATCATCATAACAATATAATTCAGCAAACAAAAAACCGTATTTGTGCAATACTATGAAATACAATTATTTTACCAGACTTTTCATAACAATTCAACTGAAATTTCTCAGAATAAAACTCAGCAGATTTTAATCGCAGTTTTGTAATCAAAAACTTCTTTCAATTTTAGTATTAACATGTGTGCAAAAGCAAATGACGGCAATTGTCTCAGAGCTACGCAAACAGCACGAAGCCAAACCCACATCTCGCTAATTTTTAGTTGAGGGAAAACAATTTTCTTTTGTACCAGAACATCGGGAGAAATTAACCTATCAAAATTGAAAAGGGTAATTTATATGCCATTTCTGCGATATTTAACGACGTCTCCACCATACTTTCACGGTGTACTTAATCGATTTTTGTTTATACTTATTAAAGGCTGGCAACGGTTTTAAAACTTACGAGTTAATTAATCCTTTGTAATCAATTTTGACGGCGCGGCAGGTTATATGGCCACGTGGCAAAGTGTTGCACGAAAATGTGTAGCAAATATATTAATTATCGCTAGCTGCAAGAGTGATAATATTAAAGCAGAAGAAGTTAATAATAAAGAGAGGTTAGAATAAAGGAGAGCAATATATGCAATGGGTCTTGAATTAATGGTCTGAATTAATTTACTACGGTTATTATTGATTTCTTGATGAAGAACTGGTTTATTAGTTTCTTCTTTTTTTTTCCTTCATATTATGCCTAAATAAAGAGTAAAAAAGTTGAATGATTTTCTGTAATGACATACTGGTTAATTATTTCTGTATGAAATGACTGTATAACTATAATGAACAGGATGGAAAATTTTCTATGAAGTGTTTTTATGTCATTTAACAGAATAATGAAATTCTTAAACTTTTTAAGGCTTTGTTGTAACTTAGTTGTTAAGATAATTCTTTAGTGTTTGAAAATTCTAGAATTTGAATTTGGTGAATTTTATGAAGTGCCTTTATGTCACTTAATAAAATCATAATGAATTTCCCATTTCTACGGCTTTGTGGTAATTGGTGTATAAGATAATAATTTGGAGTTCAATAATTCTAGAATTTGAGATCTATCTCTAAATCACTCTTAAATTAATGTATTCTCGTTAATAAACAGAAACAATTAACATTATAAATATCGTCATAACAATATAATTCCACAAATAAAAACCTTATTTATCCAATACTACAATTATTTATGAAAAATGGTAACGTTCAAATATAATTCATTTATAGTCTACATTATACTTGTAGTTGTTGTTGTTTCTATGGTGTTTGTTTTTTAACAAAATTATTTTATTGTGTGTAGAATTGAACTTTTGAATTCATGGTAATGAACAGAAGCAATTAACATTATAAATATTTCAATACTCTTCATATTGTCATAACAATATAATTCCACAAACAAAAGCTTATTTATGCAATACTACAATTATGTACGAAAAATAGTGGCGGCCTGATGGTCAATTCGCTAGCGCTTTGGCCTTTGGACAAAACCAAACCAAACCAAACGAAAAATAGTATCATTCAAACATAATTTATTTATATCCTACATTACCTTCTATCAGATTCATTGTTGTAAGAATATTATTTTATTGTGTGTATGAATGATACTCATTGTTCTATTCGGATAATGAACAGAAACAATTACCAGTGTAAATATTTTAATATTCTTCACATTGTCATAACAATATACTTCCACAAACAAAAACCGTATTTATGCAATACTATGGAAGACAATTATTTTTCCAGACTTTACATAATAATTCAACTGAAATTTCTCACAAAAAAACTCGGCAAATTTTAATCGCAGTTTTCTAATCAAAACTTCTTTCAATCTCAGCATTTAACATGTTGCTGAATGCTTTTCTATAATGACATACTGGTTAATTATTTCTGGATGAAATGATTTTATAATCATAATGAACAGGATGGATAATTTTCTATGAAGTGTCTTTAAAAGAATGGTGAAATTCTTAAAATTTCTAAGGCATTGCTTTAACTTAGTGGTTAAGATAATTCTTTAGTGTTTGATAATGCTTTTCTGTAATGGCATACGGAAATGTACGACATGGTTAATTATTTCTGGATGAAATGATTGTATAATAATAATGACCAGGATGGTTAATTTTCTATAAAGTGTTTTTATGTCAATTAAGAGAATCATGAAATACTACAAATTTCTAAGCCTTTGTTGTAAGTTAGTTGACATAATTGTTTAGTCTGTAATCATTCCAGAATTTGAATTTGGTCTCTAAAAATCCTCTTAAATAAAAGAATAAAAAGAAAACAATTTACTGCTTTTTGAGAGTAAAATAAATTATGAGAATTTTTATGAAGTGTCTTTATGTCACTTAACAAAATCATAAATAGCTTCAAACTTCTAAGGCCTTGTGGTAACTTAGTGGTTAAGATAATTCTTTTGGAGTTCAATAATTCTAGAATTTGAATTTAATCTCTAAATCACTCTAAAATTAATGTATTCACAATAATAAACAGAAACAATTAACAGTATAAATATTTCAATACCTTTCATATTGCCATAACAATAAAATTCCAACCAAAAACCGTATTTATGCAACACTACAATTATTTATAAAATGGTAACGTTAAAATATAATTCATTTATATCCTACATTATATTTGTTGTTGTTGCTATCATGTTTGTTGTTTTAACGAAATTATTTTATAGTGTGTATGAATTGGACTCTTGAATTCATGATAATGAACAGAAGCAATTATAAGTATAAATATTCCAATACTCGTCACATTGTCATAACAATATATTTCCACAAACAAAAAACCGTATTTATGCAATACTACGAAAGGCAATTATTTTGGACTTTACATAATAATACAAAATGAAATTTCTCACAATAAGACTCAGCAGATTTTAATCGCAGTTTTCTAATCAAAAACCTTCTTTTCAATCTCAGCATTAACATGTCTGCAAAAGCAAACGACTACAACTATCTCAGAGCTACGTAAACAGCACAAAGCCAAACCCACATCTCGCTAATTTTTAGTTAAAGGAAAACAAATTTTCTTTTGTACCAGAACATCGAGAGAAATTAACCTATAATTTTCTATAAAGTGCTTTTATGTCAATTAACGGAATCATGAAATTCTTAAAATCTCTAAGGCTTTGTTGTAACTTAATTGTTAAAGTAATTCTTTTAGTGTTTGATAATTCTAGAATTTGAATTTGGTTTCTAAAAATCCCTTTTAAATAAAAGAAAATAATGAAAATAATTTACTGTTTTTTGAGAGTAAAATAAATTATAATAATTTCTGTGAAGTGTCTTTATGCCACTTAGCAAAATCATAAAGAACTTCAAGTTTCTAAGGCATTGTGGTAACTTTGTGGTTATGGAGGTTCTTGGACGTGATTGTGAGGATGGTTCTTTGGAGTTTGATAATTCTAGAATTTGTGCTGGAGCTCTAAAAAATAACCCCTTAAATTAATGAGAGGGGAAAGTAATGAGAATAATTTACTATTTTTTATTCATAAAATAAATTATACGAATTTTTATAAATTAACTTTATGTCAATTAACAAAATCATAATGAACTTCGGATTTGTAAAAGTTTGTGATAATTTAGTAGATAAAAATATTTCTTTGGAGTTCTAGAGCTTGAATTATTTTCTAAAAATTCCTTTAAATGAATATTAAATATTATCACTAAATTAACGAATTTTGAAAATAATTTGCTAATTTTTACGAATAAAATAAATGACTAATAATCATAATGAATAGGATGATTAATGTTTTTCCAGAAGTGCCTTAATTCAAATTATTAAAATCATGATATGCTTCATATTTCTAAGGTTTCGCTGTAACTTAGTGGTTAAAATAATTCTTAGAGTTTGAAAATTCTAGAATTTTAACTTGGTCTCTAAAATCACTCTTAAATTAATGTAAGTAAAAAATAAACGAATACTGAAATAATTTACTACTTTTTATACGTAAAATAAATTATAAGGATTTTTATGAAGTGTGTTTATGTCAATTAACAAAATCATAAAGAACTTCAAATTTCTAAGGTTGTGTGATAACTTAGTCGTTAAAATATTTCTTTGGTGTTTGATAATTCTAGAATTTGAACTTGGTCTCGTCTTTTAAGTGACTACTGAATATGAGCATTAAATTAACGAATAATGAAAATAATTTACTGATTTATACGTGTAAAAATAAATGACAATCGTAATGAATAGGATGCTTTTTTTTTTTCCTGAAGTGCCTTTATTCCATTTAGTAAAATCATGAAGAGTTTTAAATTTCTAAGGCTGTGTGATAACTTAGTGGTTAAAATATTTATTTATGATTTGGTAATTCTAGTTTTTGAATTAGTCTCTAAAAGTGCTTTTAAATGAATGCTGAATATGAGTATTAAATGAACGAATAATGAAAATAATTTACTAATTTTTACGAGTAAAATAAATTATAAGAATTTTCTATGAAGTGTCTTTATATCAATTAACTTAGTGGTTAAGATAATTTTTTGGACTTCGTTCATTCTAGAATTTCAATTAGTCTCTAAAAGTCATTTTTAAATGAATACTGTATATGAGCGCTAAATTAACGAATAATGAAAATAATTTGCTAATTTTTGAGAATAAAATAAATTACTAATAATCATAATTAATAGTATGATTAGTTTTTTTTCTGAAGTGCCTTTTTATTCGAGTTATTAAAATTAAATTTAGAGTTTGAGCTTGGTTAATTTAGAATTGTGTTAATTTTAGAGTTTGAGCTTGGTCTCTAAGAATTACTCTTAACCTAATGTATTGAGAAAGTGGGTGATAATTATAGTTCACACTATTGACCTCGACCTCGACCTCGATCTCGACCTTGACCTTTATTGACATCTCAATATTAATGTATAAAATGTATTAATAACACTTTATGATTTTTTTAACAATGTCTCTTAGAAAAATAAGGGGTCACAATTTCATATATTTATTAATATCGTTAAGACATTTTGATATAAAACAATTCATGCACAAAATTTGTGATTAAATAATTGTAATTTACTTTTGTTAAATTTTTGTGATTGCAAATATATGCTTTAGATTATTTTAACATTGAGTGTATTTCATCCATTTAAATAGCAATAATTAAATATCTTAATATCCTAATGGATATCATAAAAACAATAAAGATATTTTTTAAATTTCATAAATAATGACGAAATCATTGTGTAACACTAAGTGCTAGACACAAGTATTTAAAATAGATAGCGAAAGTTTAAATGGATACGTAAATAGGTATTTTAAGCAGACAGTTAAATTTCAATAAGTAATTAAATTCTGTCTGATTTGGAGGTTCAATTTCTAAAATGCTATTGCTGTGAAACTTATTTAAGGAGGTTTAAGTTTTTAATGCGTGTTACAGAATTAAATCCATCGTCCATTTTTCTTTGTCGAGATAACTGTTAGGGTGATTAATTACTGAAGAATTTTGCAGGTTTTACTGATGTCACCGCATATTCACATTAATCTTTCATTAAAATGCATTTTACATTAATCGTTAAAATACGTTGCCACTTTTTAAACAAGAAAAAAAAATTCTTAAAAAATTTTGATATTAAACTTTTTATGTAGAATATCTTTTCAGCATGAGTTACTGGAAGAATTATGTCAGTTTCAATTTTTCTCTGTGTAATTTTTTTTATATATGCATCTATTCGAAAAAACAGATTTCACTGTAAACAATCAAAATTGTGTGAAGTATGCATAACAAAATTTGGGATTTAGATTATACACTCTTAATACTCGAATATTTTCTTTTTATATTGAATTTAGTCGAATTTTATGAGTCGTATTACGTGAGTTTAGCACTTTATGAGTCGAATTATTACTATTTTATGAGTCGTATTATTTAGCACTTTATGAGTCGAATTATTACTATTTTATGAGTCGAATTATTACTATTTTATGAGTCGAATTATTACTATTTTATGAGTCAAATTATTACTATTTTATGAGTCGAATTATTACTATTTTATGAGTCAAATTATTACTATTTTATGAGTCGAATTATTACTATTTTATGAGTCGAATTATTACTATCTTATTAGTCGAATTATTACTATTTTATGAGCCGAATTATTACTATTTTTTAGGTCGAATTTATTATTTTATTAGTGGAATTATTAATATTTTATGAGTCGAGATATTAGTATTTTATTAGTCAAATTATTAGTATTTTATGAGTCGAATTATTACTATTTTTTATGAGTCGAATTATTACTATTTTATGAGTGGAATTATTACTATTTTATGAGTCGAGATATTACTATTTTATTAGTCGAAATTATTACTACTTTTAGGTCGAATTATTATTTTATTCGGTGAATTATTAATATTTTATGAGTCGAGTTATTACTATTAAATTAGTCGAATTAGTATGTTATTAGATGAATACAATCGTAAATAGATGTATAGCTATCGAAAAAGGAAATCTGTTCAACAAAATGAAACGATTAGATCAGTTTAAAAATGGAAATGTAAAAAAAAAAAGAAGGCAACATTTACATAAAGAACAAATTAAAACGAACAGTTTTTTGAAAATAAGAAGGGAAAAAAAAAAAAAAATGTCTGCATATTTATCTTTTATGAGAACTTTTTAAAGTTTTAACGTAGTTTTGCCTTCATGGAATTTTATTCTTTTCATGTAAATTTTGAATTTTATCTTGAATGTATTAAAAATAAGAGAGCTGAGAGGAATCAACAATTTTTGTAAAACTTTACAAATTAAATGACAGGTTTTTTTTTTTTTGCTACAACGGTCTTAAAAGAGTTTTATCTGCATCGATAATATCACTGCTAAAAAACAACTTTTACAGGTTTTATTCAACATCCCATGATTTCGTCAAAGCAAGATGAATTAAGAAGAAAAATTAATTATAATAGTATAAATATATTATTAGATTTTCGTTTCCCATTAACTAATATTTTCATTGCAGTTTCCATTAACTAATCTGCTTTCCATAAAATTTATTAACAGCTTAAATTAATTAATATTTTTATGTATTCCGTATTACCTCGATATATTAGGAAATATTTAGGATACTTAATATATATATATTATCTAAAACCAACATTTTTCTGCGCCATTTCCTGGTTGTTTCTATTTAGGTAAAGGCTATTATTCAAAAAATTAAAGACTTTCTTTCATTTTGACTTTAACATGGATTATGTTTTTTCAATTCCTACTATTAGTTCACACACTCGTTATGTATATATCTTGTTAAAATTCTAATTGCTAATAAAAAATACTTTTTATTCATCCACTCAAGTTCAAATACATTTTTTTAACTTGATATTTTCCAAATATTAATTCATTAATTAAATTTAATGAATTAATATTATTTTTTTAGATTTAAGTTTCATTTATTTACCAACAGAGGGCGTTACTTGTAAGAGGAAAATTTAAACTTTATTTATAAAGGACTTTCTGCAATATAGTGAAAAAAAGTAGGAGTTGACTTTAAAAAAAAAAATATTTTTATATTACTTGTTTAATATGACTCACTAAAAAAAATAGGCCAAATCGCAAAAATGGGAGCCATTGGGATTTAGCTACTTTTTTTTTGTGGCTCCAAGTAAGAGATCTCTCACTTTTCGCGATTCGCGTTTTCTTGCACTGTTTGCAATTCACTTCATTTACAATTGCAATCGTTCTTTGACGGATTTTAACGAAAAGAATTTTTGAACCACAAATCAACGACCCCTGATTTGCTATTTTTCGAAAAAGGCTATGAATTACTTTTAATCAATAATTTTAGTATCAAAATTATTTATTTATTCTCTAGAATACCATATAAATTTAACTTGAAATTGGCAACATGGAATGATTCTTTATATTTATATTAAAATTATTTAAAAACATAAGTAAAATATATTATAATATAATAATAAAATATTTGGATGCACCGATATACAGGTTATCTATAAAACTAAGAATTTAATGTAAGAACCAAATGCATAACAACAATCTTAAAAATAAAAAAAAAAAATACAGAATTCCATACGATTTTCTTTTCTTGAAAAATCTTGTTTTCACTTTGAAATAAAATTTTCTCTGAATTCACCGGAAATCATCTTTTAGGACAATTTGTCGTTATTTTATTATATATAACTATATAATTATTAGCTCGTGAAAGAAATTTAAAGAAATATTTTGTATAAAAAGCTCGTCAAAGAAATTGGAAATAAATCAATAAGAATAGTTTGTGAAAGAATTAAATAAACCAATAAGAATAGCTCGTGAAAGAATTTAAAAAAAAATTTAACCAATAAGAAACGTTGAAAGTGCTCACGGAAACGAGGAATTGATCAAGGGATTCAAAAAATTCCATCTCGAAAACAATATTCATAATTTTATGAGAAAAAAGATATGAAAACAAAACTTTACGATTTTTAAAATAATTTAATTTAAGGTCCTATACGCTTGTAAATATTAAATGTATAAAATAAACAAAAAATCGATTAAAGCAGGTATAGCATAAGATGTTTTAAAATTTAACTTGAACACTATCATAAGTTGTTATGAAATATGTTTAAAGAGTTGAAAATTAAAATATTACTATACAAATATAGTTTTATATTATTTTTTGACACACAAAAAAAAAGCCATTCTATGCATAATTTGTGCTTCTTTTTTTAATATAATATAGAAATATCCTTCATTAAAGGAATAAAGACAAAATATTACCGAAAGTTTAGTAAAGAAAATTTTAAAAAAAAAATGTCTCGAGATTAACGAAATATTTTTCTTCTAATGCAGCTGGCAAACAGACCGTGATCTTTCGCCATAAGGGCTGCGCCGATGTTACTCACTGAAATATGTCTTAAGAGTTGGAAAATTAAAATATTACGATACAAATATAGTTTTATATTATTTTTTGACACAAAAAAAAAGCCATTCTGTGTATAATTTTTGCTTCTTTTTTAATATAGAAATATCCTTCATAGAAATATCCTTCATTTAAGGAATAAAGACAAAATATTACCGAAAGTTTAGTAAAGAAAATTTTAAAAATGTCTCGAGATTAACGAAATATTTTTTTCTTCTAATGCAGCTGGCAAACAGACCGAGATCTTTCGCCATAAGGGCTGCGCCGATGTTACTCACTGAAATATGTCTTAAGAGTTGGAAAATTAAAATATTACGATACAAATATAGTTTTATATTATTTTTGACACAAAAAAGCCATTCTGTTCATAATTTTTGCTTCTTTTTTTTAATATAGAAATATCCTTCATTTTAAGGAATAAAGACAAAATATTACCGAAAGTTTAGTAAAAGAAAATTTAAAAATGTCTCGAGATTAACGAAGAAATATTTTTCTTCTAATGCAGCTGAAACAGACCTTGATCTTTCGCCATAAGGGCTGCGCTGATGTTACTCACTGAAATATGTCTTAAGAGTTGAAAATTAAAATATTACGATACAAATATAGTTTTATATTATTTTTGACACAAAAAGCCATTTCTGTTCATAATTTTTGCTTCTTTTTTAATATAGAAATATCCTTCATTTAAGGAATAAAGACAAAATATTACCGAAAGTTTAGTAAAGAAAATTAAAAAAAAAAAAAAATGTCTCGAGATTAACGAAATATTTTTCTTCTAATGCAGCTGGCAAACAGACCGAGATCTTTCGCCATAAGGGCTGCGCCGATGTTACTCACTGAAATATGTAAGAGTTGGAAAATTAAAATATTACGATACAAATATAGTTTTATATTATTTTTGACACAAAAAAAAAAAAGCCATTCTGTTCATAATTTTTGCTTCTTTTTTAATATAGAAATATCCTTCATTTAAGGAATAAAGACAAAATATTACAAAAGTTTAGTAAAAGAAAATTTTAAAAAAATGTCTCGAGATTAACGAAATATTTTTTCTTCTAATGCAGCTGGCAAACAGACCGAGATCTTTCGCCATAACCAAGGGCTGCGCCGATGTTACTCACTGAAATATGTCTTAAGAGTTGGAAAATTAAAATATTACGATACAAATATAGTTTTATATTATTTTTTGACACAAAAAAAGCCATTCTGTTCATAATTTTTGCTTCTTTTTAATATAGAAATATCCTTCATTTAAGGAATAAAGACAAAAATATTACCGAAAGTTTAGTAAAGAAAATTTAAAAAAAAAATGTCTCGAGATTAACGAAATATTTTTCTTCTAATGCAGCTGGGAAACAGACCTTGATCTTTCGCCATAAGGGCTGCGCTGATGTTACTCACTGAAATATGTCTTAAGAGTTGGAAAATTAAAATATTACGATACAAATATAGTTTTATATTATTTTTGACACAAAAAAGCCATTCTGTTCATAATTTTTGCTTCTTTTTTAATATAGAAATATCCTTCATTTAAGGAATAAAGACAAAATATTACCGAAAGTTTAGTAAAGAAAATTAAAAAAAAAAAAATGTCTCGAGATTAACGAAATATTTTTTTCTTCTAATGCAGCTGGCAAACAGACCGAGATCTTTCGCCATAAGGGCTGCGCCGATGTTACTCACTGAAATATGTCTTAAGAGTTGGAAAATTAAAATATTACGATACAAATATAGTTTTATATTATTTTTTTGACACAAAAAAAAGCCATTCTGTTCATAATTTTTGCTTCTTTTTTAATATAGAAATATCCTTCATTTAAGGAATAAAGACAAAATATTACCGAAAGTTTAGTAAAGAAAATTTAAAAAAAAATGTCTCGAGATTAACGAAATATTTTTCTTCTAATGCAGCTGGGAAACAGACCTTGATCTTTCGCCATAAGGGCTGCGCTGATGTTACTCACTGAAATATGTCTTAAGAGTTGGAAAATTAAAATATTACGATACAAATATAGTTTTTATATTATTTTTGACACAAAAAAAAAAAGCCATTCTGTTCATAATTTTTACTCTTTTTTAATATAGAAATATCCTTCATTTAAGGAATAAAGACAAAATATTACCGAAAGTTTAGTAAAGAAAATTAAAAAAAAAAAAATGTCTCAATTAACGAAATATTTTTTCTTCTAATGCAGCTGAAACAGACCGTGATCTTTCGCCATAAGGGCTGCGCCAATGTTACTCACTGAAATATGTCTTAAGAGTTGGAAAATTAAAATATTACGATACAAATATAGTTTTATATTATTTTTGACACAAAAAAGCCATTCTGTTCATAATTTTTGCTTCTTTTTTTTAATATAGAAATATCCTTCATTTAAGGAATAACGACAAAATATTACCGAAAGTTTAGTAAAGAAAATTTTAAAAAAATGTCTCGAGATTAACGAAATATTTTTCTTCTAATGCAGCTGGGAAACAGACCTTGATCTTTCGCCATAAGGGCTGCGCTGATGTTACTCACTGAAATATGTCTTAAGAGTTGGAAAATTAAAATATTACGATACAAATATAGTTTTATATTATTTTGACACAAAAAAAAGCCATTCTGTGCATAATTTTGCTTCTTTTTAATATAGAAATATCCTTCATTTAAGGAATAAAGACAAAATATTACCGAAAGTTTAGTAAAAGAAAATTAAAAAAAAAATGTCTCGAGATTAACGAAATATTTTTCTTCTAATGCAGCTGGCAAACAGACCTTGATCTTTCGCCATAAGGGTTGCGCCGATGTTACTCACTGAAATATGTCTTAAGAGTTGGAAAATTAAAATATTACGATACAAATATAGTTTTATATTATTTTTTGACACAAAAAAAAAGCCATTCTGTGCATAATTTTTGCTTCTTTTTTTAATATAGAAATATCCTTCATTTAAGGAATAAAGACAAAATATTACCGAAAGTTTAGTAAAGAAAATTTAAAAAAAATGTCTTGAGATTAACGAAATATTTTTCTTCTAATGCAGCTGGGAAACAGACCTTGATCTTTCGCCATAAAGGCTGCGCCGATGTTACTCACTGAAATATGTCTTTAAGAGTTGGAAAATTAAAATATTACGATACAAATATAGTTTTATATTATTTTTTGACACAAAAAAAAAGCCATTCTGTGCATAATTTTTTGCTTCTTTTTTAATATAGAAATATCCTTCATTTAAGGAATAAAGACAAAATATTACCGAAAGTTTAGTAAAGAAAATTAAAAAAAAAAAAAAAGTCTCGAGATTAACGAAATATTTTTCTTCTAATGCAGCTGGCAAACAGACCGTGATCTTTCGCCATAAGGGCTGCGCCGATGTTACTCACTTTTCATTACCCAGGGGGCGCGTGTAACTGGATGGTAAGCCACGGACGCGGAGTAACAATGCCCCCGCAGCGCTCTACGATCCTATTGGGACCGGGACCTACGGTTTAAATTGGGTTCCGAACCACTACAACACCCATGGGCAACGCCGGGATTTGAACCCGATACCTGTGGTAAACGCCAGGTATCGTTAATACCTGGCGTACCTGGTATCGTTAATCCGGGGGCCTGATGGCCATTCGGCCATTCGGCCATCAGGCCCCGGATTAACGGAATATAAACACATAATAATAATTAATTAAAGCATATCATATACAATCTAGACTTGTAACATTCTCTATATTGATAAGATGGATATTAGAGTGCTTCTTAAAAAAAAAGCATATCAGAATAGTGTCTTCTAACACTCCGAGTTTGTTCTGGAAATTATTTTGGACATTTTTATAAAAAGGAAATTTGAAATTTTTTTTTTTTTAGTTGAAATTATAACAAATTTTCTTTGCAATTTTTTTTTTTTTTTACCAATATCGAAATAAAGATATAAGTAACGTTTCCTTGCCTTTTGTTCTATAATGATTATTACTTATTTGTTCTATAATGATTGTAATCAAGTGAAGAGTTTCTATTCATAAATTTTTAAGTATGAAACAATTAGTAAACTTACCTACATACAAAATTGGAACGGAAATGACGTAAATGTCGTCAGAATATGAGGATTCTTTCAGTCGTGTCAAGTTTCCTTTTTCATACTGGATCACACAAAATGTATTTTTTATTTATATTTAGAGATTTTTTAAAAGTTTTTAGTAATTATGAATTTAGCTTTTATTTTCTGCAAAAAAAAAGGAAGTATTTTCATATAAATTCAAAGACAAGCATTATTTGCTTTCATGTGCTCCTTTTAATCTTCAGTTACAATAATAGAATTCTCAATATCACTCATTGTTAAACGAATATCCTCCTCTCATGGAATTTTAAAAAAATTTTGCTGAATACTAATATAAAAAAGCAATTATAAAATTAGCTATTTCATATCCAAATTGCAATTATGTACATTTTAATACTGGATGTTATTTAAAAAAAATTTCAATATCAAAATCATTTTTTTTTTTTTCTTTTATATTTTGTTCTATATTGAGAATTGCCCAATAGCAAAGTTGAAAAATATTAAATATCAAAATTAAAAAACAGTATCATTCCGATTATTTCAGAACAGAAATTAATAAAAAGAAATTCTATGGATAAGAAAATGTACTATTCACAATTTTGAAACAAACTGTAACATTCCGTTTCCTATATTGGAAAGAATTTCAGATTAATAGCAAAGAACTCGCTGAATACTTTTAATTAGTTGGAAGAGAGTTTTAAATTATATTTAAAAATAAGGAGTTGTGTTGTTTTATTAAAATATAAGACGTAACAAAGAATTATTATAATAGAATTTACATATTGTCCAGTGAAAATAACAATAAGACATGGGACAAATTTTTATTTTGAAATTTTTAGGCATCAAACACCTTGTCTACCTGCTAACAAAACGGAAATTACGTAAATGACATCAAAACGTGTGATTTCTTTAATAGTGTTAGATGATTTGCTAATTATTTAAGTAATTGTTTGTATTTTATATTATTAATCAGTGTTCTTTTGTTAAGAAGTAGTCTTGTACCTTTTTAAGACGATTTTTTGTCATTTAAATCTTAAGATTTTTTAAACTCTTCTCATAAATCTTGTCAATCATCTTCAGTCTTAACAACGGCTTGATGGCCAATTGGCTAGAGCTCTGGCCTTTGGTACCACAGGCTTCAGGTTCGAATGCTGGAGGTGGCATGAATGTTTGTCAGTGGCTCAGAATGCAGGTTAAACTGCAGTCACCAGTCTAATTAGCCTAGAGTGTGCACAAGATGACCGTAGCGCGACAAACCAAACTTAACCAAATCAGTCTTAATGATATTACACTCTTTCAAAATAAACAAATTAAATTAATATCATCCTGCTCAATTACATTCTGATAAAAAATTTAATTCTAGAATTATTGCTGATGTTGAATAAAGAATTAAATAATTAAAACTTCGTTTCAAACCTAATATGAAGCTGCATGTAATTTTAAAAGGAACACCATTTTTCTGCATTAACAAAATCTCTTGGTTATTCTAAAAGCATCTTTTATGATGACTTTTCAATGAAATGGGAAAATTCTAAAAAGAACATAATTATTCAATAAGTTTAAGGCAGAAAAATAAATAAACGCAAATCCCTAGATTATTAGGACCTATCAGTCACAATCAGAACTAATTGAAGTATCTCGTACCTCTTCATGGGAGTTTTCAATAAATTCCTGATTAAAAGCAGAGAAGTTCACAACAGCGATGCATTAAAAATAAAGTCTTTTAACACTCGAAGTTTGTTTCCGAAAACTATGACAAAGTCTCCCGGGACGACGATTTATAATCTGTTTCGGCTGCTTCGGCACTCATAAAATCGGCTTTTCGTCGCGAAGTTAATGTTATTTGGCGAGACTTCTCCGAGAGGAAAGTCTCAGAAGAAATGGCAGCAACATCAATACCATAATTATCTCTTAGAGAAAGGGAAGTTTAGGAGTCCTCTCGACTCATTATCAGTCTCCTTTAGAAAGTAAAAAGACATCATTTCCATTTTTAAAAACATCTTCGTGCTAGTTTAGGATGTATTGTTGAATTAAATAGAAGATTTAAAGGTGGGATATATAGATAGATAAATTATTATAACTATATAATTTTAAACTATTTTTTAAATAATAAATTAAAGGACATTTTATGGTGTTATTTATAAACTCAATGGCAGTTGTTCATTCTTCCTTCTGAGTTAACAAAAAAATGAAGATATTGTTGTCTGATGACATGGAGGGATATTGGTGTCTGGTTTGATTAGCTCTCTGGGGCCTCGGTGCCACAGATTCGAATCCACTTTAAGCCGTAGGCCCCTGTCCTAATATGACTGTAGAGCATTGAACGTACTATGGCTTAAAAGCCTACCTTGTAAAAATAAAAACATCTGCTGTTTCAGAAATCTGCCAATAGGCAGACGGCCTTGGCCCACCATGGAGCTGTCATGCCAATGAAAAACATGGAGAAATTGGAAAAAAAAGACACTCTTTCCCCTGAAAGATCATTTTACGATCATGATAAATAGGCAGATTTATAGATAATTATTTATATTGTTAAACATTATTCTATGTTAAAGCTCCAGACCAATTACATTTTTGGTTCCACTCTCTCTCCGTGCTTCCAGCAGAAACTGGATACCTGATTGCCCGGTTTCCTTGAATTCCCCCATCGTATCTCAGCAGATGGCTCCAGGTTTTCTAGAATTCCCCAAAAGGCAGCTTCCTTATGTAATTTTAACAGAAACACAATTTTTCTGAGCTAACAAATATTTTTGGTCATTTTAAAGTTATCTTTTATGATGATTATTCAATGAAATGGGAAAATTCTAAAGAACATAATTATTCAATAAGTTTAAGACAGAAAAATAAATAAACGCAAATCCCTAGATTATTGGGACCTATCAGTCACAATCCAGGGGGAACTCAATTGGAAGTATCTCGTAGCTCTACATGGAGTTTTCAATAAATTCCTGATTAAAAAGCAGAGAACGCGAGGCATTAAAAATAAAGTCTTTTAACACTCGAAGTTTGTTTCGAAAACTATGACTGAGTCTCCCGGGACGACGATTTATAATCTGTCTCGGTTGCTTTTGGCCCTCATAAAATCGGCTTTTCGTCGCGAAGTTAGTGTTATTTGGCGAAACTTCTCCGAGAGGAAAGTCTCAGAAGAAATGGCAGCAACATCAATACCATAATTATCTCTTAGAGAAAGGGGAAGTTTAGAGTCGTCTCAACTCATTATCAGTCTCTCCTTTAGAGAGTAAAAGGCATTTCCATTTTTAAAACATCTTCGTGTTAGTTTAGAATGTATTGTACTGAATTAAATAGAACGTTTAAAGGGGGGTTATTATAAATAGATGGACATTTTAAATTATTTTTTAAATAAAAAGTTAAAGGATATTTTATGGTGTTAATTATAAACCTCAACGGCGAGGGTCTATCCTTCAAACTATTATTATGTAAAATGGAGATATTCGAAAAAGACATCATTTTCCTTAAAAGATCAGTTTACGATCATGATTAATAGCTATATTTATAGAAAATTATTTATATAAAAAATTATAGTATGTTAAAGCTCTAGATCAGATACATACATTCACCACATTTGTTTCTCTCACTGTGCTTTCTCAGCAGAAACTGGAAGCCTAAAGCATTACTTCAGATTCTTCTAAATGGAAGATGGAATGGAAATGGAAATGTCTTAAATGGAATGTCTTAAATGGAAGATGTCTTAGAAAAGACATTTCATCTTTCATATCCCTTTCCTCCATATGGAACACTAGTTCTCCAGAACTTTCTTATCCAGATCTGATTCAGATCTCTTTTTATCTTCAGAAAAATTCCTTCTTTTTTACTTTAATACTTGGAAAACCTTGAGAATTATCACAAGTTCTTCAAGCAATCCATCCACTACAGCATGTACTTGGAGAGGTCGTAAAAACATCTCTCCACTTGATTGTAGTATTCTTCCAGCATCTTATGCGGTACTGTAATCTCCCTATAACTAAATCCTCGTAATGTATGGCATACCTATTCTAAGTCATTACAAAGAAATTTACTATATGTTTTTACAAACCAGAATTTAACAAATAATAGTGGTCTTAGTAATTTTGATTCTTATTTCATTCAGACCTTTCTCCTTGGAATCATCATTGTCTGTCTTAACTTGAGCTACACTATTATCTTTTGGGGCAAAGTTTCTTTATATGCTTCCACTTTTTTCACATTTATAACAAGTAAATGTCTTTTTTTTTTTTTTTTGCTGTTCCTATACATTTTATTCTTCATAAAACGTTTCAATTAGAATCTTCCTAATATATTGTTGTCATCATGTCATCATTATCAGTGGCGCAACAGCCCCATGGTGCCAAAGGCCATCTGCCTTCTGGCAGGGTTTCTGACATGAGATGTTTTTCTTTTTACAGGGTTGAGTTGTCAGCACTACGCCTAACGCTCTACAGCCATATTAGGCTGGGACCTACGGTTTAAAGTAGAATCCGAACCACTGAAAACATCCATGGCATCGCCGGGACTCGAACCCGAAACCTGTGGCACCGAACGCCAGAGCCCGTCACTCGACCATTAGGCCCCTATTTGTCAAGATAATGTTAAAGGAAAGTTATATAAAGGGCTGATAACGTGTTAGAAACTAATAATGATGTATAGGAATGATAATGATAATGCTATAGGAACTAAAATAAATTTAAAAAATTGTCAGTTTAAGATTAAGTCAGATAGTTAGAGCCAATTTTTTAAAAACCTTTCAGGTAGATGTCTGACTTTTCTTATGCTCTTAAAGTCTATTTGGAATTACTAATTCTTTTGAACTATTCTAACGTTTCAATTTTTCTTATTTCTAAAGAGTCTCAAATTTTAGAATCATATTGTGATTAAATCTTCCTATAAGTTTCTAACTACATATCAAAATTTTTCGTGTTATAATGAAGTAATAATGCATTTCATGAGAACATACATTCTTTATCTTTGCATAGCCATGAAAATCCGATGGTCCACAGATAATTCCCTTCATCTCATGCAAATAATCGAGAAAAATAACTTCTTACCATGTTCTGTCTGTTTACTGAGCTTGCGGCTATCCGGTCCTCAGACCAGCGTGTGTTTTAATTTCAAACTTAAGCTCAATTCTCATGCCTTCTCTTTCTCCTTTTGCAATCTTCCTCTTTCTCTTTCTATTCTAGTTCTTCCTGCTCCTCTTCCTACTGCAGATCTTCTATTAGTCCTTCTATAGTTATTTTTTTGTACACTTTGTTTTAGATAGGGCGGGTATACAGTTTAATGTGAATTCAAACCATTCACAAACATCCATGCCACGGCTAGAATTCGAATCTGAAGCCAGTGTCAGAAGCCACCAGGCCTTACGAATGGGAATGAAGTAACTTCACCAAGCCCTCACTAAATAAAATAAATTAATAATGACTATTTAAAATATTTTTTCCTTCTAATGCAGCTGGCAAGATAGACCGTGATCTTTGCTTCATAAGGACTGCACCGATGTTACTCACATTGCAATACCCAGGGGCGCGTGTAACTTGATGGTAAGCCACGGACGCGGAGTAACAATGCCCCCGCAGCGCTCTACTATCCTATTAGGACCGGGACCTACAGCTTAAAGTGGATTCGAACCACTACAACACCCATGGGCAACGCCGAGTTTGAACCCGATACCTGTGGTACCGAACGCCAGAGCGCTAGCCATTCGGCCATCAGGGCCCCTATTTAAAATAGCAATGTGATAGTAAATGAATAACATAAATGAAAAATTAATTTTAAAATAATTCTTAAACTTAAATTTTTTAAAATTATATTTTTTAATTTTAATCAA